>CAUYON010060192.1:0-21446 GCA_963573935.1 Arctocebus calabarensis
AGACTGCAGGGCTTTGAGGATCTTGTTGAATAACTTGTTCTGGGCCATTGTCCAGCCAGTCCTGTTGACATGCTCCTCCCAGTCCTCTGGTGGGGGAGGAGCATCCGCATCAGTCCTGGCAAAGATGACATGTCTTTCACATTCATTCATCATGCTTCTTGCCTTCTGATTGTCATAGAGTGGCACAGGGGTTGATGTGACCGTCTCCACGTCTATTGGGACATCTGATTCATATTTAAAGAAGCTTTTCAGTTATACCCTAGGCCAGAGATATAAGGATTATGCTAGATTATTTCCTAAAGTCACAGATCCAGTGCCATGGTACTTTCATTCTGCTGACGTGGAGTGACAAAGAGCATACGGGTGGGGCGAGCACTACTGGCATCTGGGTGGGCACTCCAAGGCTTGGCATAGCTATGACCCAGAAAAACCAGGTCCAGCTCCTGTTCATGTACTGAAAGCTGGAAAAGCAGTGACGTGCCCATGCGCCGAGCTGAAGTCTGGACGTCCCTCTCCCCACCCCGGTGGGCCATGTCAGTGGAGGGCAGCAAGTCAGAGGACAGGTATGTGCATGCTCATCACCTTTCCCTCACCGCAGTACTCCGGTCACGCAAGAAATTCTTGTTAGTGAAAGTATAGTTGACTGATCAGCATCATTGCCATCATCCATGAGTTCGTTAGAAACAAAATCTTGGGTCCCAGAATTTGCTATTTAACAAACTCTCTAAGTGATTCAAATGCATATTAAGTTTAAGAAGCACTGGGATAGAAGAAGCGTGGATTTACCCTGGGTTTATTTAATACCCATCATAAAATGCTAGGAGAAATAAGCAGCAGGCATCTCTGTCTGTGATGTTTTCAAGTACCCAGACTCCAGTATATACCCCTTTTGATCTATAACCTAAATCCATTACTAAATGATTACTAATTCTCTGCTTTAACTGGTATTTTCACTGCACTCCCAAACTCAGGTTCTCTGTTATGGGCTCAACAATGTCACACCTTGCTGATCAAAATAGGTCTTTCTTTATATAATCCAGTCATGTTGGTGCAACAAAGTCTCCAAATTCACAAATTCTACAAATTTGTATTTAATTTTATTCCTGTAAATAGAGTATAAAAGGCATAACACTCCCACGTGAAATCACATCACATAAAGAACTTCATACGTGTATATGACACATCTCAAATACATTATCACTTAACAATTACCCTTGTGATTGATTCTACCCATAGCTTCCCTGTTCTCCTGGTCCTTCCAAACTTCTCTCTTTACAGAAAAGGAGCCTGTTCCCATTTCTTTCTTTCTCTGTCAATATTCCACACCCAGTTGCTAGGTGTATTTGTTTACAGTTGCAACTGTTTCTGTATATAAACAGAGTATCTTGACCTTTAGAATTATTTCACCTCTCCTTCATGGTTCTTAATTTGAAAATCAGGATGTTGCGCAAGATAAACTAAGTTTCCTTTTTGTTTTAAAATTGATTTTACATACCATAGCCAAACTTCCTCTGCACAGAAAATCAGCTCAGGTGACATGAAATTCAGAATTCTAAGAAGAATTCTGCAGTGGGTCAGCTTTGAAGAGCAACACCCTGTCTTTCTCTTCATAATAGTCCAGTGCTTTGAAGCTCCTACACGTGATTATGGTTTTGAGCTGATCCCCTCCTTTGTGCTAAAATGAAATTCTCTAAGAGGAATCAAGTCACTTGAGTCTGAGTGGAAGCGTGATGAAATTGCCTCCTCTCGTTAATGTGCAACCAATTCCCCAAAAGCTGGAGGTACTGGGGAGCAAAGTCTGTGTCAAACTGATAACCTGTTGGGGACATCAGCGCAAATGGACATTTTAGTTTCGTTTTTTAAGGACCTTTCCTGATCCAGACTTTCATTTTATACCAAGAGCAGAATCTCTTCGGCCCGCTTGCGTTTTTTTAATGAGTGGACGCTTTTAAGCCACTGTTACTTACACGCGGCCCAAGTTGGCGATCAAATAGGAAGGGAAAGCTGAGTGTTCGCTCCGGCCCCCAGAGCTGTGAATGCGTTCCGTTTCTGCTGGGAGGACGGAAACCGCGGAGGCTCGAGGCGGTTCTAAATTGAACTGGACGGGCTTTTGAAGTGCTGCAGGGAGCGGTGTTTGCAATCTGACAGCTGATGACCGCAGGGCTTTGAAGTCCCGCCTCCCCTCGCCAGGTCCGCTCTCGGTCGTCAATCTTCTCTCAGGTCTATCGGCTTCCCCTGTAAACCAACCCGTCTGACGAACCCTTTCTCATTGCTCGACTCCGGGGCTCCCGCGCTCCGCCCATCCCCCTAGCGATTCCCCTTCTCAGCTCCTCTTCCTTGCCTCCCTCCTGCCATTCCTCGCCCTTCCCTTGCACTTTTCTCTCTTTTCGCCTCCGCCTCCTCCCCCCACCCCCCGCCCCTTACTGTCCAGCCTAGCCTAACCAGCTTTCTCCCTTTCTTTTTCCCCCTCAGATTCGCGCTCTCGCTGCAAACGCCGCCTCTTTCCTCGGCTCTGGGAGACGCCAGGCAGGAGGCCCCGGGCTCGGCGGCGCGCAGGCGCACTGCGCGGCGGGCGCGCGGGCTAGCCGGACATCCACGCAGGCGTGCACTGCTCGGGCGCCGCTCCAGCGGGGCTGGCCAGACGCTCTCGGGCTAGCTCAGTCTGGGCTCGGTGCCCCGCGGCAGAGGCGGCGGCGGTGAAAGTGGCACCATGTTTCTCCACTCAGTCAACCTCTGGAACTTGGCGTTTTATGTCTTCATGGTCCTTATGGCGAGCCTCGGACTGTGGGATGTCTTTTTCGGCTTTGAAGAGAACAAGTGCAGTATGAGCTACATGTTTGAGTACCCCGAGTATCAGGTAAGGTTCAGCCCTCTCCTCAACTGAGCGCCACGATACTTCGCCTCCTGGTCCTTCTGTGGGTTCTTCCTGCCTTGGCTCTCCGCGCCTCTCCTGCCCCTGTCCTGTCCTCTCCTGTGTTTTCTCCGCCGTGGAGACCCCTGAAGACCCCCCTATCCTTCCCACCTGCCCTTTGTGTCCTCTCTTCGTGATGGGGGGTTTGATAGATGGCTTTCCCGAACATCTTCCCGGGCCCCAAATCGTGAACGCAGCTCTTCTTCCTGGACCTGCCTGGCCACCCTCATCCCGAGGGACAGCCTCACCCCCGCTTCCTAAACCCACAGCCGGTCCTCCAGCGCTCCTGCCCTAACAGGTGTGCCGGGACCCTCCGTCGCTCCCCACGCGCCTGGATCCTTCCTCTCGTGCCAGGAGATTTGCTAGTCCGATGTAGCAATTCTGGAAAGGAACTGAGCGTCTGTTGTCTATACTTCCCAAGGCTGTTTAAGAGACAGCCAGAGTTTTCCCTCCATGGAACGTGTAACCTGCAGAGAGATTAAATTGAAAATTATTTATTTCCCCTCCTGCATAGATTTTGCGGATCCTGCTGTTTTGTAGGGAATGGCTCGTGCGTGTATATGAATTCCTGTGTTTGCGCGTGACGCTGAGCGGCCGGGCCTCCTGCCAGTTGCATTTAACATCTATTTCATGGTGCTGTTTTTGTTTTCTCACTGTGTTCGGAATTTGAGAGACTTGGCCCTTCCCTCTTCTCCACCCCCATCTCTTGCTTTCCATTATAAATGTTTTCAATCAATTGCTTCGTCGGTTCAGCATAGTGGAATTTAGAATTTCATTCATGACCAGCTGTAAAAAGAGGTGGTGGCAAATTACACAACTCTGCAAAGAAATTTCTTCCAAAGGATTCTTTCATTTCTAAATGTTATCTCTTAATTATGAAACATTTATTATAATGACAGCTCTCATAAAATGTATAGGTACTGTAATACGTATTGATAAAATACATTTCTAGTATACTTTTAAACCATAGCAGATTTTTTTCTTTAGGATGAAGGATGCAAATAGCGATTGATTCTATATACAGATCGTTATGGAGGGAGTATATTATTTGATTATGCTGCTGCTATTTAGATTTTAAAACTAAGGTTTACATTGCTGAAGAGCATCCTTTCACATGGGCAAAATTCTAGGAAATTAGGATTTCATTTGTTTGGTTTTTCATCAATGGATAAGGGAAGGGAAACATTTGATTACTGATGCTATTGAAGGAGAAGATTTTAACATATTCTTGTCTCTTCATTTCTAAGCAGATAGGTTGGAATATGTGAAAATAGAGCTATTATAATCCCCCTTCATTTTTTATGGTTTAATAATTAGGAAACTCCCAGTAGATGGAAGTAGGTCACTTTAGTTTTGTACTTCATTGAAGAGTTTGGCTCAAATAAAATCATTTTGGAGCAATAGAGTACTAATTCACAGTTATTTTTAATTTGCTCAAAATTACTGAAGCTATTTTAATATCTGCCGTAGTGGAAATTGCTTTCCTTGCTGTTGAGAACAAAGCACATGGACCTCACAGATGGATTTTCTGCCTCATAAAATTGACTGGAAAGACAAAATTAGTGTAGCTAATGCAAAAGAGCTATTTAGGGTTTTAGGGTAGTCTGTATTCAGTTATTTTGATTTAATTTGCTTTTTTTGGAGTTTATGCTTCTGTTAATAATTTGTTAGTCCAATTAGTTATAGTGGCATGCTTTTTTGATCCACAATTTTAGCTGATTAAATTATGTAAAAAACTATGTTAATTTATGATAGTAGTTATATTTGTTTCTTAGTCTTTGTATTCTGCATACCAGATGATGTTATTTTACAAGTACAGTTAAAATCTGTGTATAGAAATAAGTGATTTTGAATATAGTAAGTGAGATTTCTGGATAAGCGAAGTCATTCTGTTAAGAACCAAATGGTTTTTTGGAATAAAAATGTTCTAAAGATATTTTATATGTTGCCTAGTTTTAATTCTATTTCTCTTAATTGTTCACAGGTTGATATACAGCATGTGGGATGTCTTAGTCATTGGATTTCCTTTTCAATGCCTTTTCTTTTTTATTCCTCATTTGTATGTTCTCTAGCCAGTCAGCAGAGGAAATAGAAAGTTAGTTGAAACACAGTCAATTGTATTCTGCATTTTTTTTTTTTTGTAGAGACAAATTCTCACTTTATCACCCTCAACAGAGTGCCGTGGCATCACACAGCTCATAGCAACCTTCAACTCTTGGGTTTAGGTGATTCTCTTGCCTCAGCCTCCCAAGTATCTGGGACTACAGGTGCCCGCCACAACGCCCAGCTATTTTTCTGTTTTGCAGTTCAGCCGAGGCTGGGTTTGAACCCACCACCTTCGGTATATGGGGCCAGCTCCCTACTCGATGAGCCACAGGTGCCACCCTATTCTGCATTTTTAAAAAAAAAGTTGGGGGAGAAATTTGAAACTCTTTACAAAAATGAAGTTTTGAAATTCATCTTCTGCCTCTGGTTTTTCTAGATTCATTTATTCAGAATGAACAGAACACTCCTCGAACATATCACAAGCCTACCAAGGCAAAATATACTTTATCCTATAAACCTTCTTGCCTTATTATGACAGCAAGGCTAAACTTTTATTTGGCAATGCACAGTTTTACACAAATTGTAGAATTCGAGAAGAAACATTTGTGTTGTTTTCACTCATAATAGTAATTTGTTTTGCTATGGCTACATTCATATGTGTGACCAAATAGTTGTTCTCTGAAAGGAAGTATTGATACTAAAAATATAAATCATGTTTTTTGTTGTTAAATGTGATGTTTATTTAGCAAATCATTTGTTGAATGACTACTCTGTGCCAGATATATCTAGACTACTTTGTCTAGACTACTATTATCCAGATATATCTAGATGTTTGGTAGAGGTGAGAGAGAATTAGAAATAAATCAGACCTTGTGTCTTTTTCTTTATAATACAGTAGGGAAAAGAGGAATATAATATACAGTTTTAATGTATTAGAGCTATAATTTCACTGTAAGACTGTGTACAAATTTCTTCACAGAAGAGAAAGCATGTAAGTTTGTCTTGGGTATTAAAAGGCTTTAGATGTAGATGTAGTCAATTGGGCCAGGGAGCAAGTATAGTTCATAAAGTAGAGAAACAAGAAAATTGAAGGCGTAAGTGAAGGTGAGAAGGCACCAGGACACTTTACATGAGAAGTATTTATAATGTATATCATTTATGTAAGAAGGAAAAAATAAACTATAAACAGATTTGCTTGAAGATAGCTAAGTAAATATTTCTGGAAGCATACACAAATAATAATATTGGTTGCCATCTGGATACAAGTACAGTTAAAATCTACCTATAGATGTAAGTCATTTTGAAAATAGTGAGATTTCTGGATAAATGAGGTAAGTCTGTTAAGAACCTGGGAACTAGATGGTTGAAGGACTAGGGGTAGGAGAGATTTTTTTTCAATGTATATCCTTTTGAATCTTGAATTTTTCAACATATTACAAACAAATTTGAGGGCGGCGCCTGTAGCTCAATGGGGTAGGGCACCGGCCCCATACGCCGGAGGTGGGGAGGTGCCAGGTTCAAACCCAGCCCCTGCCAAAAACCACACACACAAAAAATTTTAAAACATGGTGTGTACAAGTTAAAAGAAAGTAGGAATGATTAGACCCAGCTGATCATTAAAGGACAGCTTTCTCTTAAGTCTTTGTTTTCTATACATGTAGTGAGGAAACGTACAACGTGTATTTCAGCAAGGTATATCTTGACAGCAGTATATAGCAGGAGGATTATGAAAAGGAAAGATACCAATCTGAAAGAGTCAGTTTCTAAAAATTTTCACTGGAATTTTAGGTGGAGTGAGCAAAGGGCTGAGAGCCTTTTATAAGGACTTCAAAACTGCATTTATCTTGATCAAAATCTTTTTTTTGAGACAGTCTCATTATGTCGCCCTCAGGAGAATGCTATGGTGTCACAGCTCACAGCAACTTAAAACACTTTGGCTTAAGTGATTCTCCTGCCTCAGCCTCCCAAGTAGCTGAGACTACACGCACCTGCCACCACACCTGGCCATTCTTTGCTGCAGTTGTTTTTAGCTGGCTCAGGCTGGACTTCAACACGCCCAGCCTTGGTTTATGTGGCTGGTGCTGCAATCACTGTGCTATGGGTACCGAGCTGAAATCTTTTTTTTTTGATAGTGGAGATCAAACGTATTTTGTTTTAATTCACAGTTAAATAATACATATCACAAAATAAAGATTTTGAATTCCTAACTCCGTATTTTTCAAACTCTTGGGAGTTTGTTAAAATTTTTCTCTTTCAAAGGGATTTAGATTAGAAGGAATGTTCTAAGGCACAGTCAAGGAAGGACAGATAGCAGAAGCAGGACTGGGGGGATAATCCTGAACTGTAAAAGTACTTGATATTAATATTGAATGGGAGGGGTTGCTCATTTAAAATAAATAAACTATATAAAATAATCAATTTATGTTGGAGTCCTCCTGCTTATAAATATTTTCTGTTTAAGTCCTGGGCTCTATTCTGTTGTCTCATCAAAATTTTTTGTATCCTTACAACTCTTCTGTCAATCTGGTCAATTACCTTTTCTGTGTCTTACTGTCACTCACTTTCAATTTGAATTCTGTCTGGAAAGGCAATTTTGCCATTTTGCCTAAAATCCCATCCCGCCTTTTTTGTTCTTTGTCTTTTTTCCCTGTATCTATACTTAAAAAAAACTCTACACATTCATATTTTTTAAAATGTTATTTTTCACTACAACATTGCTTTCATAATGGTATTTTATGAACTATATCAAGCATTTTTTGCTTACTTTGCTGTATCCAGAGAATTAAATATTTATTTTTAGATATATTTGATAGTTTTCCTATTCTTCTGAGTTAATTTTCAACTAGTTCAAACTTTGTTTAGCTACTGTACTAAAAAGAACAATGCTCTAAGATGGATATACTATTATATCAAATGGCATACTAAATTGGGAGTAATTCAGAACCTGTTTCTTCTCTTACATTTTCTTTTTGCTTAACTTGTGTCCAAAGAAATAACTATGTCCTTTTCATTTTTGATAGTATACTATGCATGAGCAGTGTTGGGACTAATGTGAGTTGATGTACATGTAACATGTAAAGCATATAGTAGGATTAGTATTTCTGTATTTTCAGTATTTGAGGAAATAACTAATGTTGATATTTTAAGTGATGTTTCCATGGAGCTACTGGCACAGATTGTTTATGGTCATATCCTTAAAGGAACATTCAAGAAAGTGCATGAATGATCAGAATTCTGTTTGAGGTTTTTGTTTTGTGTTGTTTGTTTTTGAGACAGAGTCTCAACCTGTTGCCCTGGATATAGTGCTGTGGCTTCACAGCACACAGCAATCTCAAACTCTTGGGCTTAAGCGATTCTCATGCCTTAGCCTCCCAAGTAGCTGGCACTACAGGCGCCTGCCAAAACGCCTAGCTAAGAATTCTATTGTTTTTAAAACAATGAAGTTTTTCAGTAGTCATTAACAACATTTACAGTTTTTAAATTTCATTCAGTAAAAATTCTTTATCAAGGATGTACTACAGATACAGCACTACTAGATCATTAATCTGTTGATGTCTATTTAAAGAAGTTGACATTACTATCGTGTGTGATAGGTTTCATTTTATATGGTTTCTACCCTTTGTGGGAGGAAAGGAGCAGAAAAGTTTATGCTTTATTACCTCTTTTAGAAAGACTTTTTGGGGATGACATTAAGACCTAATTTATATTATGCTGAAAAAATTTATGTGAACTACTGGCTCATTTGGTATACAATAATATGAATTGCAAATAGTGTAAGGTGTGCTGGCAAACCATGTACCTGGTCCATGAAAATTGAAAGAGTTGCTAATTTGCTGGAATGTTTATGATAAGAAGAGTGTACATGTCTTGACAGAGACATGGCTATAAGGTTCAGATTAATTTGTTAAGCACATTGTAGGTCAAAGTATATGAAGTTGAGAGGCAAAAAGCTGCAACATAAAACAAACTTACTTTCCTCTGAAGATGTAACAGCTGTTATATATAGTTGGGCCTGGATAAAAGGAGAGACATTATAAAACAGTTACAAATTGCAAAAAAGAATTGATTTGAGGATGGGAAGCATTTATTATTTCTAAGTATAACTCATACTGATACTAAGTTAAATGCATTTGCAATTATGTCCACTTGTAAGCTCCTAAAATATGCCTGTGCTTTTCTGCCTTGTTAGTGGCTATTTTGAGTAATTTATATTTATTAGAATTTCAGGAAGCTTCTTTTTATGTTTTCCTGAAGACTACATGGTTCAAAATTCACGTAATTCAAGACTAATTCTCTATATGAAGATAACTTTAAGTAGAACTCATGTTGTGTATTAAGTGATCTTAGCATCAGTAATATTTTTATATTGTACTATTTCAAATCTGCATTATTCAGAGTTGCATACCATGAGGCTGAAACATTTTAATAAAATTGATTAAAGTAAAACTACTTTTTTTTGATGTAGAAGATACAACTTCCAAAGAAACTTGCAAAACGCTATCCAGCATATGAGTTATATCTTTATGGAGAAGGATCATATGCTGAAGAACACAAAATTCTCCCTTTGAGGGGTATTCCAGTTCTCTTTCTTCCTGGTAATGCTGGAAGTTATAAGCAAGGTAAGTCTTGGGAGTGAATTTTGAAAGCTGTAAAATTCAATTAAAAAATTTGAATCATATGCATACTCATGAATGAAATACATACTCTTACATAAAGTACTAACTATGTCAGGTTACTGGGAGACCTAACTATATGACATTTTTTCTGAGAGAGAATATATGTAAGAAGTACTTAGGAAAGAAGAGTTGAAGACCACTTTGGAAGGCCTGGAAAGGAGAAAAAGAGTAAGTTGGAGGGGAGTGGGATAAGTAAGTAGTGTAGGAGTTCAGGAATCAGGAGAGGAAACAGATTTCTATTGGAGATAGGGGGCTAAGAGAACAGAACCTGAATAATTGATTAGGTTTATGCCAAACAAGAAAGGAGATTGGTCTCTTTCTTTTGGAGTTTAGTTAGAGCCAAGAGTACTAGAAGGAACACAGAAAGATGAGGGTAGGGAAATTGTGTGTATAGATGCCAGCTGGTTTAGCAATAGAGCAGTTATTTCTGGCAAAACAGATAAGTAATCAGAAAGTAATTTTGTTTACAACTAAAATCTGTTTAGTTATTAAATGGACTAGAATTGTTATATAATGAAACTAGAATTGTTTCAATATATACAGTTACATGCTTTTTCATCTAGCAAATATTTATGGGTACCTACCATGAGCCAGGCAATATTCTAGGTATTAGAAATTCAAGATAAAATCCCTCCCTTATCAAACTTACGTTCTTATTGGAAAGACAACCATCAAACAAATAATGTCAGTGGTGTTAAGCTAGAAAGAAAAATAAAACAGATTAAGAGGGTAGAGGACAACAGGGCCACGAAGTATTTAAGAAGGGCCTCTGTGAGGAGGAGATTTGAGGAGAGGCTTGAATGGAGCAAGGGATTATGTGTGATTATTTAGGGGAAGGCCCGAAGTCAGGATCATGCTTGGTGCCTTGAAGGTCAAAATGACTAGAGAAAGTGAAAACAGATGAGAATGAAAAGTAGCCATGCGCTATATTATATAAGCTTAGAAAATATTTTGAATTTTGATTTAAGCATGATGGGAAAGTTTTGGATAAGAAATGATATCTGATTCTGTGTTAATGCTTATATTTGAAATTTTACACGTATACAGAGAAATACATAGAATATAGATAGTTAAAAATTATTATCAAGTGGGCACCCACAGATCCAAAACCCAGGTCAAGAAGTAGAAGATGGGCAGCATCCTGGAACCCTTTGATTATTAAAATTCTCTTCCCTAAGCCCAAATGCCCATCAACCCACAAATGGTACATGTATACCATGGAATACTATGCAGCCTTAAAGAAAGAGGGAGACTTTACCTCTTTCATGTTCCTCTTTCATGCTGGAACATATTGTTCTTAGCAAAGTATCTCAAGAATGAAAGAAAAAGTATCCGATGTACTCAGCCCTACTATGAAGCAAATTTATAGCTTTCATATGAAGGCTATAACCCAACTATAGCACAAGAATATAGGGAACGGGACAAGGGAGGGAAGGGGTGGAATCAGGTTGGGGTGAAGGGAGGGTAATTTGTGGGGCCACACCTACGGTGCATCTTAGGAGGGTGTAGGCGAAACTTACTAAATGCAGAATACAAATGTCTTCATATAATAACTAACAAAATGCCAGGAAGGCTATGTTAATCAGTTTGATGAAAATATTTCAGATTGTATATGAAACCAGCACATTGTACCCCTTGATTGCAGTAATGTACACTGCTATGATTTAATAATAAAAACAATAATAAATAAATAAATGAATTTATTGTTATTCATTTTACACAGCTCTACTTTCACTTCATCAAACATATCAAGTCATATTCTGCCTGATTGCCTTCATGGATGATACACATGATGTCTACATTTCTTCCTAGAGTTGGCATTTTTCATCTTTCACAACCTCCTTAGAGATAATTTATATACTTCTATATAAATATAGGTTACTTGGATATGCTTTTCCAAGGCTGTCTTTCACATTTAGGGGGATGTAAAATGGTATACTCAAATTGGAAAATTCTTTGGCAGTTTCTTATACTATTAAAATATGCTCACACTGTGACTCAGTAATTCCTCTCCTATTCACTTATCCAAGTAATGACGATGTGCTCACATGAAGATTTATAAACGAAACGCATAGAATCACTCATCATGAACCAAAAACAATGAATACTCTGAAGTCACATTCATTAGAGAGTGAACGAACATTCTGATAGAGTCACACAACGGAATACTGCTCAGCAATTAGAAGGTGTGTCTGTTGATCCACGCAACAATGCCAATACATCTCAAAAACATATTTAGCTTTCCACAAGAATAGTGGATAGTCTATGAATCTCTTCATTTAAATTTCAAGAAAATGAAAGGCTAATTTATAACTATAGACATCAAAATTGTTGGTATTTATGGGGGGGTCAGTTTTAAATGTAATTGTATAGAAATTAATTTAGGTAGAGAAAATTTCCTGTATTTTTATCTGAGTTTAGTCACCTTATTGTTAATGCATTATATATTACACAATACAAATACGCTTCCCATGTTCGGTTAATTACCTTGAAATTTTATTTTAATAATCATTTAAAACAACTTTGCCCAGCTCTTTATTATGTATACGGCCATTGTAGTACTTATAAAGTTACTTGGGTTTAGCCTGATTTCTAACCAAAATACCAAACACAGAGGATAACAAACAGACCTCTAGATAATCCTGAGTGCCTCATGCAGGAGGCATTTCACAGCAGTCTGTTTGTGATATGCGTGCAGCGTGACCATACCGCACTGCAGCACAAATGTGTTCTAACCTCTCCTAAGAGAAGAGAGACACCTGTTACTTCTAATCAAGACCTGATGAGTTTGGAAATGGCTTGCAGACAAGCAACATATTTCTGTCTAGTATAGGACACTCAAAATACTTACCCTAATTGAAATTTAGGAAGATTCTTCTATTCTTCCCACCTTTAATAGCTGGAAAATATATACTTCTCACAGTAGATTTGAGTTTATCAATTACCTTCACCATGTTTTTATCTTTTAAATTTTATTATTTATTACATCATTCCTCACTTAGTCAATTTTTCTATTTTACCATATAGAAAAAAAATAATTAAGAATGAACAAGGATGGCGCCTGTGGCTCAAAAGAGTAGGGCGCTGGCCCCATATGCTGGAGATGGCGGGTTCAAACCCAGCCCTGGCCAAAAACTGCAAAAAAAAAAAAAAAAAGAATGAAAGACAAAAATTTTTTTTTAATTTGCATTCTTATAGACTCTTTCATAAACACAGTATACAGTCAGTGTCTTGACTTACACAGAATTAAAATTATTTATGTACACATATAAACACATTTACTTTAATATATTTCTATTATCATACATTTAAAGAAAAAACATTTCTAATTCTCAGATCCAGGGAAGTTCCAAAAGGTAGTGTCTGGCTTTATTTTCATAATGTACATATAGCCTTTGACAGTACTGAACACTATCAGGGTTCTAATAGAAATAAGATTTCTATGCCAAATATTGTCAGAACATTTTTTTTCTAGAGAGTGGGCTAAGTTATAAATATATGTCTCCTTACAAAGAACTCTGTTTTTTCTGACTAATTACAAAGACCAGGCTTAGTTTTTTGCTTTTATAATATTCAATATGAAATAAAAAACATCTAATTCTCAAGATTATCATGAAAAATAAATTCAGTAACATATGGAAAGCATATGGGAGTGACCAGATCATAACAAACAATAACAATTGTGTAATTATGTTATTAATATCACATGTGACAAGATTTCAGAAAACAAGCGTTTTTTTCTCAGTTGCAGGTTTTCTCAAAGATGTATTTTTTAAAATGTATAGGACCTCAAGCAGCTAAGGCGCCAGCCACATACACCTGAGCTGGTGGGTTCAAGTCCAGGCCAGGCCGTCAAACAACAATGATGGCTGCAACCAAAAAAAAAAAAAAAATGGCCAGGTGTTGTGGTGGGCGCCTGTAGTCCCAGTTACTTGGGAGGCAGAGGCAGGAGGCTCGCTTGAGCCCAGGAATTAGAGGTTGCTGTGAGCTGTGATGCCACGCACTCTGCCCAGGGTGACAGCTTGAGGCTCTGTCTCAAAAAATAAATAAAATATAATAAATTGTATAGTACTATATAAGTGCATTTATTAGACAGTCATGGCTACAAAAACATGCATGCCTCCTTATATTTGCATAGTATATTCTCTAAAGAACAAGAAGCAGATAAAATGTTTGGGCACTAATGAAGGATATTCAAAATAGAGATTTTAATGTATGAATTAAAATAAACTTTTTGGTTTAAATCTAATTACTAAAAATCTATTAAATAACTTGACCATGTACCTTACAGAAATAGTAAGGCAATACAATGTCATTTAAACATTTCTGAGAATGGATAGATAAGAGGAATAAGTACACACATGAAAAATAGTATAGCTTCGCTATCTAGACAAGGTCGTGAGTGCGACACACACAGAAATCACAGGTTCAGGCTGTGGAGTTGAAGACAAGATGAGGGGCCCTTCATTCTTTCTGCATCTCTCAGGAAGTAAAGCTAAGTACCTGGTTCAGACTGCACCGCGGAAGGATAGAATTCTCAAATGAAGACTAAAATAAGAGAATAGTTGCTCAGTTCATGATGGTGGCCTTGTAATAAAATTTCAAAGGCAAGGGACAAACCATTTTCTTATAGTCATTTCTGAAAAATCAACTTTCAATGCCCAGAGTTTCATGATCCATAAGAATTGACAGGCCCTTGTGCAAAGTAGCAGAGACACTGCTTTCAAAGTATGGAGAAAATGGGAGACTCCATTGAAGTCAGGACATTTAATGTCTGGGGCTTCCACTGCTTTTTACTAGGAAGAGATGGAGGAGGGAATTTTTATTCATCCCCCAATCTCAATTGCCCTCTCATAATAGATAAAAGTATTTGCATTATCAAAGTGTAACAAAATTTTAAAAACAAAAAAAATTAACAAATTAGAAAAAAACTGAGCATCCTATTAACACATTTCTGAGTAGATTTCCTAGAAAATACAAAATAAGAGCTTCTTAGCTACTTGTGAAAATTTGAAATGTTTCAGCGTCCTGAGGGAGGCACAGACACGCACTTCTCTTGCAGTATGTCTAATTTTCGGGGATGTCTACATGGTTTAGAGAAGTGGAAAAATGCAAACTTTATGCCTGATAAAAGTCTGTTTAAAGTTTGTTTTAAATTTTGTCATAAAAGTGATGTATACATTTACAGGAAGAATGGGAACTGAAGACCCTGGTTCTTGGTAAGGAAAAACACCTCTAGAAATTTAGCTAGCTTACATTTAAAGTGACAGTTGAATTGTAATAACTTGTCTGGGCAGTTTCCGCTTTTACTGGAAGCCTGGCCTGTAAGGGATGCAGCTTGTAAACACCCCTGCTGGCTCTGTAAGCCTCTCAAGAACAATGGCTGCTTGTGTACAGATCGCAGACAGGAGGCTGCCCCCACACATGACTGAGGTTTTAGATTTCTCAAGGCTGCCCAGACCTTAAAGTTAATGATTATAGATAGAATAAGAACTAACATGCTTACTCAGAGAAATTGCTGAAGTTTTTGTTCCCTTCCTCAGCTTACCCTCTGGGCTAAATAAGAAAATAGCCTTCAATCAAAGCTGAGTGGAACAAACACTCAGGGCCACTCACTGGAACCCCATCAGCTAGTGGTGGACTTCTCCGCCCACTCTAGAAAACTATTCTATGCATCTGGTCTCTTTATCTCTCTCTGCTTTTACTTTTATTTTTCCCAGTTGATCCCCATGAAGTTTCCACAGGTTCCTGGAACAGGACCCTGGCATATATTTGCATTTATGTATGATATTTTGGCTATTTTTGTTTTATTAAGTAGGTAATACTAGAACTGGACCAGCATCTCTCACCACTTATAACAATTGACACTTGCTGGATAAATGATTTAAATTTTGAGACTTGAAACAACAACAATTCTAGAGGAAAGTGTCGGAAAAACTTTTGACTTTTCAGCCCGGGAAAATAATTTACGAACATGAACACCTTGGCAATTGCAACTACACCAAAAAATAAATACATGGGACATAATCAAGATAAAAAAGCTTCTGTACAGCTAAGGGTGTAACAACTGAAGCAAACAGACAGCTTTCAAGATGAGTCTGATTCTGTGTATTCTCCCTGAAAACCTAGGTAAACTTCGAGGGCTCCAGTATACCCTCGCTTCTCTAGATTAATGCTTATTATATTGTATCAATAGTTATCAATAATTATGCAATGTCTCTATGATCATTTACTTTTAGTTCAAAGCTTACTTATTACCACTCATGATAATAATAGCTTTTCTTTTACCAGGCACTATGTTAAGCAGTTATAAATATTATCTCACTTAAAACATTTATCTACATTTTCCAGATGAAACAGCAGAGGATTACACAATTAAGTAAATTATCCCATTTTACATAGTAAGAGTTGGAACAAATACTAAAAACACTAAATCTGTTTGATACTATGTAACAATAGCATGGTGTAATGGTTTGCTACAGTTTGCATTGTGCCCCCACAAAAAAATGTGAGTCTTATTCTTAACTGCTTCAGTATGTGTGTTTATTTGGAAATAGGGTTATTACGGGAAATAGGGTCGAGTTAAAATGAGGTCATTAGAGTGGGTTCTAATCTATATGGCTCATGTCGTTATAGAAGAAGGAAGTCTGGACATAGGCTTAGACACACACATAGATAAGACATATAGAAAGAAAACAGACAGATAACCAAAGAGATGCGTCTGCAAGCTGAAGAATGGCAAGGATTGCTGGCAAACACCAGAAGCTAAACAAGGCAAGGAAGGATTCTCCCCTACACCATCAGAGTCAACATGGTCTTGCCAACACCATGAGAAATATAGACTTCTCATCTCTAAGAATATTATGCAACTTTTTATATAATATATGACTATTATATAATTATAATACAATGCAATTTAATATAATTAATATTTATATTAATTAAATCAATATTAATTAATATTTATTTAATTAATATAATTAATATAAATTATATTAAATTACATTGTATTATTTTATGTAATCTTTCTTGTTGTTGTTGTTGTTCTAAGGCATGTATTTGACAGTACTTTGTTACAGAGACTGTAAATTTGTGTGCTTACATCTTTAACAGAAAAAATTTAGGAACTCTAATTTTCGTGACATATTTGAGAAATGCAAGTTTAAAGTAAATAGGGGGATACATAAGCTATAAAATATGAATCTTGTCTCATAATAAATTGCTTTACTTTTGTGAATTTTAAATATTCTGTAGCAATAAATTTATACAACATATACTGTGTGTGGGCATATACCTTTCAGGTTCCTATTACTTATTATATGTTATTTGTTAGTTGCAGGGGCAAATGCCTTAACATTTAAAGATTAACAGCAAGGGGAGTAGTAATATTCCTTTACTTAAAATTAATGAATGCTTCAAAAATTCATGGACAAGGGCAATACTTTGTGAAAAGAGGGTACTAACAGACGGAGATAAAATTATTAAAAGGCTCAATTTGTGGTCGTCCCTATTTTATGGGTAAAAGTTCAATCTTTGTGCTAGCACTGAGAAACCACAGGATTGGTCTGCATTCCATCACATCAACATTTTAAACAAACAAATATATGTGGGCAAGATATTGGCACTTAAAAAATCTCCCCCAGTGATAAGTATAAAGTGAGACCTAACTTTCTAGATGTATCTTTGAACTATTATCATCCTTTGGAGAGGTGGGAAGGGGAGAGAGAAAGAGAGACAGACGGATATGATGAAGGAGGAGACCAGCAATCTTCGTGCAGCCTAATTCAGGAAAATTAAGCACCTGAAAAGCCATCAGAGAAAAAAAAGATCACATGTATCTGAATTTCGTTCTGATGACTGATGCCTGCTGTTCATGAAGCCTTTGTGTTCACATTGGGGCAATGTTTAAGGACTAGAGACCGACTTTATGTTAGTGTATTCTTGGATTCTGAGATTGTAAGGGATTTCTCTGCCTTCATGGCAATGGCTTATCATTTTTCTCTCGCTATTGTACTTACCTTTCTTCTTGTTGAAAGCTTTCATCCGTATTTCCTGCTTCTGCTTCCTAACCAGACACTTACTCTTTAATTGAATGTGTTCAGAGAGTTGCCTTATCTCTGTCTGAGAGGAAGCCAACAGTCGTTAGTCATATATACTCTTCTACTTTTATATCTAGAAGCTTTAGGTGGTGTATATTTAAAAAATTCCCTTTAAAATCTCCATTTCACATGGCTTTGCAGAAAAAGTCTACCAAATGCTTCATCTTGTACTAGGAAATTGTTTCTTCTTTTATTCTCTTGCCTTTATTTTCATACGTTTTCCAAAGATTATCGGTTTTGCATATTTTCTCTTTGCTTTAAAGAAAATTTCATCTACTTTAAAAGTCTTTTTAACAGCCAATTCCGAGTATAGATTAGAGGTACTTACATATGTTAATGTAATATTTTTGGTGACATTTAAGCCATCGTAATGTATTTAAATTACCTGTTGATTTATCTACATTGTCAATTTTTTCAGTAAAATTGGTGAAAGCGGATGAGGTCTGTATTCAACACTTGTACTTGAAACACACTGCTCAGTCAGCCCTTGGATAGTCTCAAATTCATTAATTAATGGATATTAATGCTATGTGGAAATTACCGCATCTGCAATTACCACTGGAATTCCTTTCCTAGTGTTCCATTCTCATATATCACTATTTATTTGTCCACATTATAAGCTATGTTCAAAGATAACCCCACCATATCTGAGCATGACTAGCTCTGTTTTTATTCTTAGTGACATACTTCCTAAGCCACTACATTTTATAATTTGGAAATGAATGCTAGACTGTTTCTCTCTCCCTATGCTATCACATCTCAGAGTTGATGATTCTTTTTCCAGAATTTGTACCTCCTTCCCCATACTTGTAATAATATGAAGAATATTATAGTATTCTTATATTACCATATTATTTATAATATAAATTATCTCATATTTTTCACTCATGAACTCTTGTAATAGTCTACATTCGGGTCATTTCACTGTCAATGCCTTCTTCACTTGTGGAAATCCTTCTGTGGTGTCACTGTCACTTTCAAAGTCACAGCTGCATTAATTAGCTTCAAAACTTCACATGTTCTCTTCAAAAACACTTTTCAAGGTATTCTAAGTCACCTTCAGTGTGCCCAAGCACACTCTTTTGCTTGTTCTCCCACTCCAAAAGAAAAAAGAGTTTTGCATTATAGAAAAGGTATGCATTTTGTTAAGAAAATATTGTTTGAGCATTTGTTATATGACAATGTACCTTTGGAAACTTTGATAAGCCTTCCTTAATGGCCTATGGCTTGATTTCCTTCTATTTAAAATGAGATTGCAGAAAATAGAAAGATCTAGAAAGTGTGACTTTAAAGGAGAGAAAATGGTCAGAGGAAAAAAACACAGAATAATGTGCTATCTTCTGCAAAGAAGAAGTATTTCTAGGTTTCCTGGTGGTGATCAATTATAAGATATACATAAAACCCTGTGTGCTGACTGCTAACTCGACGACACTTGTTATTATGATGCCTATCTCGAGCTCTGACCAAGGTGAACTACCCCTTAGTTTTCTTATTATATTGTAATGGAGACACTGTAGAACTAGAAACAGACTTAAGTCTGTACAGATTTATACAACTATCTATAAATAAAGACAAATGTTTTCTCAATTCTCATTGTACGACTGTAGAGCAAAGTCCTCCAAAAACTTGTCTGTACTCTTGTACGTCTATTTCCTATTTTCATCTTCCCCTTTTCCTCTTGAATATGCTCGATCTGGACTTTGCCACCAGCACTGACCAAACTATTCTTCTCTAGATCACCAAAAAGTACATACGTTGATACACATCAGTAGGCAGTGGATCTCTCTCAAATTGGTCCAATAGCAAGGATTAGCACAAATTATCATTTCTCTTTTCTCTTTGCAGAAGAAAGTCATTGTTCTGTGTTTCTTCCTACAACCACTTTCTTTCCTTTTAAGTAATTCTTTCTTATTCTTTCTATTCTCCCCACATCACAAATGTTAGAGTGCTTCAGGATTCAATTCTTTGGACCTCTTCTTTTCTCTGTGAACATTTATTTAGTGAGTGAGTTCATCTGTACTTTTGTGCATACACACAATGCATTTTTTTGTGATTTCTAAATTTCTATCTTGAACCCAGATTTTTTTTCCCACAAAAGTGACCAAATCATACATCTTTCTTCAGGAATATCATTATTCCTTTAACATTGAATTAATTCCACATTAAGCCCCTAACTAATACAGGTTTAGCTTGAATGTCATTACATCAGTGAGACCTGGATAAATCATCTGTTTAATATTGTGTATCCTCCACAGTTCATCCTACCTACTCTCTTTCTTTCTAATGTCTCCATATAACTTCACACCAACTTGTATTACACTTCGTTGTTTTCATCTTTGTTCTTGATCACCTCCCTTTTCTTTCTTTTTTTTTTTTATTAAATCATAGCTACGTACATTAGTGCAATCAAGGGGCACAATGTGCTGGTTTCATATACAATCTGAAATGTTTTCATCAAACTGTTTAACATACCCTTCATGGCATTTTCTTAGTTATTGTATGAAGACATTTGTATTCTGCATTTAGTAAATTTGGCCTGTGCCCTTCTAAGAGGCACCATAGGTGTGGCCCCACCAATTACCCTCCCTCCATCCCAACCTCCCCCCTCCTGTCCTTTCCCATATTCTTGTGCTGTAGTTGGGTTATAGCCTTCATATGAAACCTTTAAATTAGCTTCATAGTAAGGCTGAGTACATTGGATAATTTTTCTTTCATTCTTGAGATACATTGCTAAGAAGAATATGTTTCAGCTACATCCATGTAAACATGAAAGAGGTAAAGTCTCCATCTTTCCTTAAGGCTGCATAGTATTCCAGGGTATACATGTACCACAATTTATTCATCCATTCGTGGATCAATAGGCACTTGGGCTTCTTCCATGACTTAGCAATTATGAATTGGGCTGCAATAAACATTCTGGTACAGATGTCTTTGTTATAATGTGATGTTTGGTTTTATGCGTATATACCTAGTAAAGGAATTTTAGGGTCGAATGGAAGGTCTATTTTTAGATCTCTAAGTACTCTCCAAACATCCTTCCAAAAGGAACCTATTATTGAATTCCCACCAGCAGTGTAGAAGTGTTGCTTTTTCTCCACATCCACCATAACACTACCTAACAAAGGAGGGTAGTGTTAAAAATCTCTATAAAGAGAACTTAGAAACTTTAAGAAAAGAAATAGCTGAACATGTTAACAAATGGAAAAATATACCACGCTCATGGCTGGGAAGAATAAACATTGTTAAAATGTCTATACTACTCAAAGCAATATATAATTTTAATGTCATTTCTATCAAAGCTCCATTGTTACATTTTAAAGATCTTGAAAAAATAATACTTTGTTTTATATGGAATCAGAAAAAACCTCGAATAGCAAAGACATTACTCAGAAATACAAACAAAGCAGGAGGAATCACGCTACCAGACCTGAGACTCTATTATAAATCCATAGTGATCAAAACAACATGGTACTGGCACAAAAACAGAGAGGTAGATGTTTGGAACAGAATAGAGAACCAGAGATGAACCCAGTTACTTACTGTTATCTGATCTTTGACAAGCCAATTAAAAACATTCCGTGGGGAAAAGACTCCCTTTTCTTTCTTTCATTTTATTTTTATCTTTACCATCATCACTATTATAATATATATTTACCCTAAGTACATTGTAAGTTCCATGAGAAGATTTGTATTTTAGATCTAATACTGCTTATT
>CAUYON010060194.1:0-31599 GCA_963573935.1 Arctocebus calabarensis
ACCCAGTTCTTTCTGGATCCCTGCTGAGGATTGGATCGTGCGAAGCAGCAGCACCAAAACCAAAGTATGCACTGAATTCAAGGTGTTTTTTGTTCCAGTTGTCAAATTCCAAACTAGACCCCGATTGATTGCAAGGATGACAAAATGAGAGCCCCATTTAAAACTTCTTTGATTTTTAAAAGCAAAAGCAATTACAGGAAAACAAAACAATTCAGAGAGATGGTGTGTGCTTACAAGTGTCTTCATGTGGGCTTTCTCCCAGTTACCAAGGACTCTGAGAGCTGGCAGGTCTGAGTAACCCTGGTGACTGTTCACCTTATCAAAACCTGAGCTAAAAAAATGCATCAGCTGATGATGACAGCAGAGGTGGCAGGGCTGAGGACCCGATTCATTTCCTAGGCTGGTGGAGAGAATAAATGCGACTCTAAAACTAAACAAGGGAGGTCAGAGGCTCTTTCCAACCTTCCCTGATGGCTTTTGGCCAAAGCAAGGAAGTGTCATGGAAAGTGTTGGGAGGTGACAGTGCAAAGAGGGACTTGAGGAGGAGGGGGGAGAAAGCAGCACCCTCGATAAAGGTGGGGGAGAGAAGGTATGGGGAAAGCCCTGCATTCCTCACCAAAGGCCAATCTCAGGGAAGCAGAGGGGTTACCGTCTATGCTTTGGCCAAGGGTGGGGGTGGAAGAGGGTGGGAAGGGGATGATGGCTCGGAAGGGGGCATCATTTAAGACTTAAATCAGGGGTGCAGACGAAGTACCCACACACCCAGCAGCAGTCCTCAGGCTGTGACCTGAAACCTTCATGTCTACTCTAACAAGCCCCCAAGCCAGAGGCTGTTGCAGGGAGGGGAGGAGACAGGGACACTGAAAGGAGAGAAGGCAGAGACCCCAGGCCATGTAATCAGCAGCACGGTGATTGTGTGATGTGTCTTTTCACAGTTGAGTTAGATGTGCCCCACCAGTTATGATGGGAACGATAGAAAAGTGATAGAATTTAAAAATAACCTCATTTTCATCTCAGCCTAATTTCAAATTTGCTAAAAGCAAGTTTCTGTAACTTCTAATATTTTTCATTCTTCCTGTTATCTTAAGATTTCACTTGATTTTCATTAAGTACAGTTCTTATATTTCCATGAAATTGATATTTTACCTTGTATGCACTCTGTTTCCTTGAGAAAATAGTAAGTTCACAGTGTTTCAAGGTCCTTGATTTAATGGGAATAGAAAATAGGATCTTTAAACCAGTTAAAGTAATAACACATATCCATGTGGCAAGGATGGTAGTCATTTTCATCATATCTCACAAGGTGGAGCCTTTAATTTGAAACTTACATCTTGTTTTAAAAGGACATTTAAAATCCACCTCACTGTATAGCTTGGCTAGGGCTACAGTTCCTTTAGACTCGAGTATTGGTGCATGAGGATTAGCATATGGAAAGCTGCATGTCCTTGGCCTCCCAGAATGGAAGGCATGAGCCACTGGGCCTGCCTTAAATTTTATTTTAATGTGGAATTTATTACCCTCTTTGATACTGACCCTATCTAAAACAAATAGAATACTTACAGCAACAAAATTGAAATACTGCAACAACAATCATAATAGCTTGTGTGTATAGCCTGCTTAGTATGTGCCTGGCGTGGCATTGACAATAACTAGTTTATTTAATCCTAACAACCCTATAAGTTACTTTATAGCTCATACTTTTATTATCTCTATTTTATATCAGAAGAAATTATGCTTTGAGATATTAAGCAAATTACCCAAAGTGCAAAACTAGTAAGTGGTGGAGCTTGAATTCTAAAGCAGATCTTGAGTGAAGCCTTTCTTTCATGTCCTCACTAAAGATCCCGTGAACTGAAGTGAGTGAGTGTTGGGCACATGCCGCTTAGTCAATTCTGTGTAAATCTCGTCAGATTCGGAATAGTGTAGACATGATAAAGTCGATGTAAATTTCTCCACATCGCAAGAGACTAAATGTAGAAAAAAATCGTATCCTAGGAAAGGAGATATTACTGTGGTAGGCAAACTACTCTGCCACCTACCTCATTTTGGAGGTGGTTGTTGGTGTGGCAATTACAAAGGCAGCATTTATTTGACAAGTTATGTATGCATAAGGCAGAACACTGACTGCTTTTCATGCTGGCGAGTCTGTACTTCACCAGTACTGGCTACCTGTAAGGAATGTGAGCATGTTGGATTTTAGAACAGGAAAAACCCAACTTCCACTTCATTTCACATAGAGTTCACTTAGGGATACAGACTTTTTGGTGACAGTTAACTGTTACTTTCTGCTTGTTAATTCTGATCTTTGCATAATACTAACCTGGTAAGGTATTATCAGATGACAAGCCTTCCTCCTACATGTTCTCCATAAAAAAAAAAAAAAAGCTAATGACATTGTATTGAGGGGTCTACTTGATACTATTTTATGGTTAAAGTATATTTATTATGAAGCCAGTATTGTGAAATATTCTTTTTTCTTTTGGGATGTGGCATTTTTTTCTTGGTAATAGAGTTAGGTGCAGGCATATTGTATATGTTGAAGGAGAATCTATTACCAGATGGACCCCAGTTAAGGTAACTTAAATATGTAAATAGATTCTGCTTCTGCTTAAGAAAATGATGTAAGATGGATGGGGAGGAGAGAATAATACTTTATCCTGACATTTACAGCTTAAGGTCCATCTACTCCAGAGTGTAGGGCTTTTTTAGATCTTACTATAGTGTTCAATAGTCAGGTTTTTAAAAGTAGGGAAAAGAATTTAGTGTGGATAGTTTGAAAAAACATGGCAAGTTCAGGGAACTGTAAATGGTTTCTTAAAGCCAAAAACACAACGACAGTGTGTGGAAATGTTAGGAGATGGGAAAGGATAGTTTAGTAGAGCCCAGACAATGAAAGAGTTTTATGTTTTATGGTAAGGAGTTTGGATTTGTTTCCATAGATAATAGGGAAGCTTCTAATTTTCTTAATCAAGTTTACTTAATTTGTAATGAAGTGTAGAGAGACCATTGTATTCATCAGGAGATTTATTCGTTATTCGGAAACTTGTAATCATTCAAGCAAGAAATAATGACCTGAATTATGGACCTTGTATTAGGGGTAAAGAAAAGTGTGTACTTTATTCATTCATTCATTTAAGAAATGTTGTTTACCAAGTTCCTGTTGTGTGTCAGGCACAGAAGTATATATCAAAGTGAACAAGATACGGCCACTGCCTTCAGAAGAGAGCTTACAGTCAAGCAGAGGAGGAAAAGAGAAACAGGCAATTCTAGTTGGTAATGACTGTAACAGGGCACTTATGACAACATGTAGACCCATCCCCGGGGGCAGGAGAGCCTTTTTAGGAGAGCCTAGGCAGAAGTCAGTTAAGTAAAATTGTACAAGGTGTAGGGGTGGGGCTTGGAGTGTTGGAAAGACCAGTGCATCATTTGAGGAAATAGTATCTGAAAATGGCTAAAGGAGATGAAAGAAAAAACATAGCTTATTTAAGGAACTATAGCTCACTTAGTGTGGCTGGGTGCAGAGTAAGGAAGTGGGTTGATAGAAGCGAGGCCAGAGGAGTTAAACAGAATTATCTTGTAGACCATGTTGAGAAATTTGCTTAAGAGCAAAAAAATTACTTTAATCTGGAGAATGTCGTGATCAAATTTGGCCTTTAGAAAAATCCCTCTTTCTGCTGTGTGGAGGATTGTGAGAGGAAAATTAGATAATAAAAGAGGTGCCAGAAAGACAGGAGCAGTTTTTTGGAAGCAGAAGGAAGAGTTTAAAGAAGGGAATGGTTAGTTCTTTTAAATACGGCTGGGAAGCCGTTGTGACAGAGACCAGGGAGTATCTCCCGGGTGTAGAATTAGTGAGTTTATCATTTTGGAGGTGGTGGTTGGTGTGGCAGTTACAAAGGTGAGAAGTGAGAAGAGTGTCAGTGAAGCGATTGAGACCTGTTAGGAAAGGATGTAGTTTAGCACTAAGGATTAAAAACCATTCTTCATAGAAATGGAGGGTCAGTGATTGACGGTTCTGATCAGGATGAAGATTATCTGCTGAAAGAAAAAGATTACCCGCTGATGTGGTTCCTGTAAATGGAACAATGAGGCAGAACTGAAGAGCCAATGTTATTTTGAATGTTTATGTGTCAATTGTTTCTCTTAATTTTGCGGGACAAGTATTAATCATTGTTGGAAATTGGGAATATCTGTTTGGTGTAATTCAGATAGAGTAGAAGAGAAAGGGAGGCAGGAGGATTAAGGGAATAGAGATAGCAAAGGGATATCGGGATTTAGGATGTCAAGACTGGAGTACTTATGGATTATTACTAATATGGGAATGGAACCAGGGTAATGAAGTGGAACAAAGATAGAAATTCTTGTTATTTATTTATTTATCATTTTTTCCATTCTTGTTATTTATTTATTTATCATTATCAAGCTATTTGCCCTGGGTAGAGTGCCTTGGTGTCATGGCTCATAGCAACCTCCAACTCTTAGGCTGAAGCCTAATCATCAATCCTCATGATTCAGTTTTTCTATTCTTCTAGTAGAGATGGAGTCTTGTTTTTTTGCTCAGACTGGTCTCAACTTGAGAGCTCAAGCAATCCACCCACCTCTGTCTCCCAGAGTGCTAGGATTATAGGTGTGACAGAGTCTCACTCAGTTGCCTAGGCTAAAGTGCTGTGGCATTAGCCTAGCTCACAGCAACCTCAAATTCCTGGGTTCAAGTAATCCTCCTGCCTCAGTTTCTCAAGTAGCTAGGAATACAGTACCCACCACAACACCTAGCTAATTTTTTTTTTTTTTTACGTAGAGACAGGGTCTTGCTCTTGCTGAGGCTGGTCTCAAACTCCTGAGCTCAATCTATCTACTTACCTCAGCCTCCCAGAATGCTAGGATTATAGGCGTGAGCCACCATGCCCAGGTAGGAAAAGATTCTTGTCAGTAAGGTCATAGTTATGGATTTGAAGTTGCTTAGAAGGATGATTATAACTAGGATGGAGAAAGCAGAGCCCAGATGCTAAATTGCTCTTTATATATTGAAAGATGACCTGGTTACAACATTGACTTGGCACAGTTGAGTGACATGAAGCTCAGTGTAGTGGAAGGTTTCCCTGCTGTCTCCATGCTCACTCAAATTTGGAAGAACTTCAGGGGAGATAATAGTGATCCTATATGTAAACTAGAAGAATATTTGCCATGAAGGTTAAGGTTTTTAGTTGGTCCTTTGCTGAGAGATCAGCACGTACTTTGTTTGCAAGTGAGCACTGTTTTATGGATAAATTTAGTTTATAATTCTCTGTGGAGAAGATTACTGTCAGTTCTTTTCATCCCAGCAGCATTTGGAAAATCACTGCTATGCAACCTGTTGTCATTTTTTAATGTTACTATAATCTGGTGTCAATGACTGATGGTCTCATTGGTCTAGTTATTTCCCCTCCAGCTATGCTGGCATCAGTAAGTACATTAATAGTCTTCAAGAAATACATTCATTAAAAACCAGATAATCACTTTGCAGTTGGCACTGGCATTGTCTGAATGAGTTGGACAAGTTAGAGAAAATCTTGTCAACAAAGCTACTTTGTCTTTCAGTTTGGCTTGGGCAACGTAACAAGAGATGAATCAGTTATAATTTAATGGGATCTGATATTACTTTTATAAGATACCACTTTAATATGATGCCTTGTCGTTAATGTTTTAGTAATCTGACAGCATTAAAGAGACTTGATATTCCCATTTTATTATTTCTTGGCTCTGTGACAGAACTGTGCATTAAAAGGCACTTAAGATTTTAAAAGGGTTGTCTAAGAAAGTAGTTAAAAAACAAACAAATCCCAAGTGAGTGGATCTGACTTACACATTCCAGCAATGTGTAGCTAGTTGCAGGTCGATTTTATAATTCAAGGTATTGTGTCAGCTTCCCTGTGCATATCTTCTGTATCAGAGCATAAGTGACAGAGATGTCGTCTTGCCCAACACTAGGTTTGAGGAAGCAGTTTCCAAGACAGGAATAGGAATAGAGTTATTTCGCACTGTACTTTCCTCTTTTGTGTAAGCTTCCTAAAATTTAGAGGTTGAGCAAGCAGAGGCGTTTCAAGATGCCTTTGAGCTAAATGAGCTGATAAATTTTAGCAGCAGTGAAAAAATACAATAATGTACGTATCTAATGTTTTTAGGTATGCACCTTATATATGTATTACTCACAAAGAAATGCCAGTTACCATTATATTCTGTTTAACTTTCCAAAATGGCAAGATTTTATTTACCGAAAAAATAATACACAATGTTATGTGGGGTTGGGAGATGAGGCAGACACAATTTTAATGGAAAATAATTTAATAGTGGTATATCTCAACAATCTGAAACATATGTCTTTTGACTTAGTAGTTTCAGTGCTAAGAGTTTGTTTTATAGAAATAATTATAGGTCAAAACAAGAATGTAGCCAGAAGACTATTCACTGCAACATTGTTCGGAGTGGTGTGGGAGCAGGAGAGAATCAAAAGAAATAACCTAAAAACCCAGTCCCCAGGGGTTTGTTTAGAATTATGAAACACTTTCTTAATGTTGTAGAAAACTAAAGACATCGAAGGCCAAACAGTATGTGGCTTAAGGGATAAGAACTGCATTCCATAATGGTATATATGTACAGCATAATTTCATTTTTTCTGTGGAAATTGTGTATTTCTACATATGGGGAAAAGGTACAGACATTCAAGGAATGTAGAGTGAGATGAAGTAGACCTTGCAGAGACTGGGATGATGATGGAATTGAAGTTGGGGTGGAACTATAATTGGAGTGCAAACATCTTTTTCTCTCCATATGTGTGTGTGTTTCTTAATTATCAAACATCTGTCCTCTTAATATAATTTAGTATAAAAGAAATGATGCATCTAAAAGTGGACATTATGATTCTACCCTTGTAGCACAGTGGTTACGGCGCCAGCCATATACACTGAAGCTGGTGGATTCAAGCCTGGCCCGGGCCTGCTAAACAACAATGACAACTGCAATAGAAAATAGCCGGGCATTGTGGTTGGGACATGTAGTCCCAGCTACTTGGGAGGCTGAGGCAAGAGAATCTCTTAAGCCCAAGAGTTTGAGATTGCTGTGAGCTGTGATGCCATGGCACTCTACCGAGGATAACAAAATGAGACTCTGTCTCAAAAAAGAAAAAAATAAATAAAAATAAAATAAAAGTGGACATTATCTACCAATAAGAAACAAAATGCCTTAAAATTTTGGATTTGAATCCCCCTCCCCCCCGGATGATTCTAAATTTTATTTTTCTTTTGGAGACCGAGTCTCAAGCTGTCACCCTGGGTAGAGTGCTGTGTCATCATAGCTCATAGCAACCTCCATCTCTTGAGCTGAAGTGATCGTCTTGTCTCAGTTTTTCTATTTTTAGTTGAGATGAGGTCTTGCTTTTGCTTAGGATGATCTGGAACTCATGAACTCCAGCTATCCACCTGCCTCAGCCTCCTAGGGTGCTAGGATTACAGGCATGAGCCACCATGCCCAGACAGTTATCAGTTTTTATCTTAACTTTCTTCTGTTAAGTCCAAGAATATCTTATTTTTGGATTATTGTATGTAGTACCTGTGTTAAGTAAAATTACTGCTTTTCCTCTGCTCTCCCTTCACCACATTCAGCACAAATTTCTCTGACCAAATCTGTGGGGATTTCTCCCCACCAAGAAAGCAGTCAGTTTTGGAGTGGACACCAGTTGAATGTCCTCCAGTCCAGTGCAGACATCTTTCTCTCTCTCTCCATATACATGTGTGTGTCTCTTAATTATCAAACGTCTGTCCTACTAATATAATTTAGTACAAAAGAAATGATGCATCTAAAAGTGGACATTATCTACCAATAAGAAACAAAATACCTTAAAATTTTGGATTTGAATCTTTGTTTCCAGAATGATTCTAATTTTTTTTTAAAGAAATATAGAGATAGGGTGGTGCCTGTGGCTCAGTAGAGGTTCAAACCTGGCCCCAGCCAAACTGCAACAAAAAAATAGCCAGCGTTGTGGTGGAGTCCCAGCTACTCGGGAGGCTGCGGCAAGAGAATCGCCTAAGCCCAGGAGTTGGAGATTGCTGTGAGCTGTGTGATGCGTGATGCCACAGCACTCTACCGAGGGCTATAAAGTGAAACTCTCTTTCTACAAAAAAAAAAAGAAATATGGAGATAGCATCAGATTCCATAGGCTGAGAGCTCAATACTACAAGACTGCACCCCACTTCTGATCCCAGTCTGAAGCCCCAGGTTGTTTAGCCTGTGCTTCTGACTGACTGGCTATAAATGGGGATCCCATAACTCCCTCCTCAGTTTTAATTTCCTAGGACAGCTTGCAGAACTCAGGGGAACTTCTTTACATTAGTTAATTTATTATAAAGGATATTACAAAGGAAGCAGAAGAAGAGATGCGTAGGGTAAGGAATGGAAAGGGGTATGGAGCTTCCATGCCTTCTCTGGGTGCTTCACTTCCAGGAAACTCTGTGCATTTAGCTGTCCAGTGGCTCTCAGTCTTTCATCCTCTTGGGTCCTCTGTGAAGATACGAAGGCTTCATTGGGTAAGCATGATCAAAGCGTGGACAACTATGTACAAATGTGATTGGACAAAGGGGTATGATATAATACCATTCGACTGGGTGGGAAAACTAGCAAGGCCTGCTTGCTAGGATTCTTCTTGGCCTCTCCGTGAGCATTCCTTCCTCCAGGTATGGGGCAGGACCCCTTTCAGATGGGGGTCTAATGAGCTACCAGCAGACAAGGTAGATCAGAGGATTTCTTTATGGCCAAGAAAAAGAGACAGGTGGAGGAAATTCCTGCCTTGGGAAGAAAAAGGAATAGGTGAAAGGAGGGCAGGAGAAATATCAGAGAGAATGTTTTCTAGGTTCTTTTCTGAGACCTAAAGTGCCCTTACATTATAACAAGGGCTGAGTAAGTTAAGAGTCAGGAATCATGGATGAATATGAATATATATATATATACACACACACAAATATATATGAATATATATATTATCTCTGTAGTGCATATATATCTATATAATTACATAAGATAATATCACGGTACCATCGTAGGGACATTAACACAGTGCCACAATTTTATCTATTGTATGTCTCCTAGGCATTTTTTAAAATGGTGAATGAAGAAAAAATAATTTGGGGGGGGGGTCAGCGCCTATAGCTCAGTGGCTAGGGCACTAGCCACATAAATTAGAGTTGGCACATGGGAACCCAGCTAAGGCCTGCCAAACAGCAATGACAACTGCAACCAAAAAATAGCCAGGCATTATGGCAGGCACCTGTAGTCCCAGCTACTTGGGTGACTGAGGCAAGAGAATTGCTTAAGCCCAAGAGTTTAAGGTTGCTGTGAGCTGTGACACCACGGCACTCTACTGAGAGCGACATAGTAAGTCAGAGTCTCAATACCTATTGCTGTAGATTAGAGTGCCATAATATCATTCCAGCTCACAAATCTTGTTCTAGGGGCTCTAGCAATCTTGCCTCAGCCTCCGGAGTAGCTGGGACTATAGGTACGCACCATTATGCCCAGCTAATTTTTTTTAATTTTTATGTAGAGGCAGGGTCTTGCTATGTTGCTGAGGCTGGTCTTGAACTCCTGGGCTCAAACTGCGTTCCTGCCTTGGTCTCCCAAACTCTTGGAATTATAGGTGTGCCTGGTCAAAAAATTTGTTATTTTTTGTGTTTATTGAATAAAAATTTGTTCTTTTTAATTTTGGAAACAAGCAAGTGAAAGGCTTGTCAAAGTTCATGGCATTTTTGTAGATACTGTGGATAATTTTTGAGGAAAGATCCAGTTTTTGCCCTGCAGGAAATTATGTTGTGGAGTTAGAGCTAACAGACAGTGCAGTTAGACAATGGTACGTATTTATTCTCAGGAGCTAGGTTGTTGACAGGATCAGGAGTGATCACTAGGCAATCAGAATATAGAATCTTTCCAAACATCTGAACTGTGTCTGAAAGGGTAGGTAAGATTTATACAGGTTAAAAAGTGGAGGGGAGAGGTACCTGATGAGTGGGTGTGTATGTATGTATGTAGAGACAGAGTCTCCCTCTGTTGCCCTGGATAGAATGCTATGGCCTCATCATAACCTGTAGCAACCTCAAACTCTTGGGCTCAAGCATTCCTCTTTGCCTTAGCTTCCCCAGTAGCTGGTACTACAAGCACCTGCGATACCCACCTACTATTTTCTATTTTTAGTAAAGACTGGGTTTCACTCTTGTTCAGGCTAGTCTGGAACTCCTGAGCTCGAGCAATCTACCCACCGTGGCCTCCCAGAGTGTTAGGATTACAGTTGTGAGCCACCACACCTGGCCTAAGCAGGTCTTTTAAACTGGTTGCTACAGAGATGAAAATAAAATGGAGACTGTTTTAGGTGAAAGACAGGAGTAGCAGAACTAAAACAGGTTGTTTTGGGGATAGTCATTGGATAGGTAATGTGGGGACAGCTTTTAGAGGATCTTAAAAGTCAGACCTGTAAGTTTGAGTATGGTATGATTAAGCATAGATTTCTGGTGTACTAAAGAATAAAAAGAAATCACTTTTTCTCCCCATTCTTTAGTTACATAAGCTCTCTAATTTTTCGGAAGTTTAGTCTGACGTTGATGTTATAAGGGACAGTTTGTGGTATATAAAACAGTGGTCAAGATGAAGAGACTAATTAGGTAAACCCAGCGGGATTTTGTGATCACTTATTGAATTCTTACCAAGCACTGTCAGTCCCTAGTCATGTAAACCTGGCAGTTACCTTATGAATTAGATATTATTACGATCCTCACCTTGACAGGTAAGGAAACAAGGGCAAGTAACGTTCTTAGGGCCACAAAACTAATAAGGAGCAAAGCAATCAGTCTGGCTCCCGAAACTAGGCTCTTAACCACGTGCTCTGAAATGTTGGTTTTCAGAGAAAGGGAGATTAACATTCTTCTGTGTACCTTTTCCCCCTTATTAATTCCCTATCTTCTTATGTACAGAATGGCTTAGTGGTCTTAGAGCAAAGCTTGGCTTGGGGACTTCAAATAGGTTTATAATCCATTTTGAGCTCTTTCAAAACTAATTGTTAATTTAGTTGTAAATAGTACTTTGTAATTTTGTAACTGAAATCCAAACAACTCTAAATTGAATTTTAAGGATGCAGAAGAAAGGCTGGCTAATTTCATAAATATTTCTGCTTTTGAGTTTCTTCACCTAGATCATATTATAGACAGGAATTGTTTTTATATTTATGCAAATTTAAATTTACTGTTTATATCTGTTTAAATGCTAAGATGATAGAAAAAATACTCTAAAAAATACCACCACCATCACCCCAAATGTGTACATTTTGAGTTAAGGCTGTGAAAAGAGCCGGCGTGGGTTTGTAACCTGTCCGTGGTCACTGCTGCTGTGCAAGTACTGCGTACTTCAGAAGAGGCCGCTCTCGGCAGTCGGTGCTCTCTGGGTTCCCTTTGTCATTTGTGACAATTGGTCCCTGCTGCATGACTTTTAGGATGAGAGATTGGGATCCTTTAAAAGCATTTCCGAGGTTTTTCGACTAATGATTTTTCCTCCCGTTCTTTACTGTTTGGTTTCTCAGGCAACGCGGCCTCCCCCCCCCCCCCACTCTGCTGCCGTCCTTTCAGCCCCTCTTCTCTCCGCTGCCCTCCCCGCTGCTGCTTTAGGACTACACTGAAGGAACAGACACGTCTCCTTAAATATCTATTCCTGCACCCTTCTTAGAATGTGTGGAAGGATAGGGAGAGAAGAAATCACTGTTAGAAGCTAAGTAACCCTTAGTTTTAGGTCACTTATAACAGGATTTCATCCATAAAAGGCTAAATTTATTCTGTTGTCTCTGGTGTTGATTTCTCTTTTTAAGTTAAACAGTAATTTAGAAAATGTTTTCCAGTTAAACCAGACATTCCACAATAAGCTATTTTAAGAATGTAAGGTGTTGGGGAGGGAAAAATAATCTGAAAATGGTGTTCATTGTTTGATTACTGTGGGCTTATGCTGTGATTTGTCTTTTTAAAAATCAGTTGTTCCCCTGAGAAAATGCCAGGAAGGCTGTGTTAATCAGTTTGGTGAAAATAGTTCAGATTGTATATGAAAGCAGCACATTGTACACCTTGATTGCACTATTGTACCCAGCTGTGATTTAATAATAAAGACAATAAAGAAAAAACAAGTACTAATTCTCTGAACTAGAGTATGGGAGACTCCTCCCCCAAGTCGGAAGTTCACCCCAGGTTTTCTGCAAGCGAGCAGGGAACAAAAGCCCTCCATTTTCCCTCACTGGAGAAAGCCACTAAACACTAGATTTCTTTCTCCAGGAAGGTCCAACTTGTGAAACTAGACACCACTATGCCAGGTATAAAATTGAAGGTACATTCCAGACTCCCAGTCCACTCTTCCCAACCTTGCATGGTGGTCTGAAATTATGCCCCCTGCAGAGCACAGAGCGTGTGTCTTTTCCTGAGACACCTGGGCATAGTGTGGATAGCTGACCATCAGGATGGAATTGGTGACTAGTGGGGAGTAAAGAGAGTGTGGGAAGAAAGTGACACTCTGCAGGAGTAGGAGCAGTCTCCTTATTATGACTTTGCCTGGCCACTGGTGGTGTTGACTCTCAGTTTGGACTTTGTCTGGTGGGAGAGGATGTAGAACCCCTGGCTCTGATGGTGCCCACAGTGGGAGAGTGGTTTCCCTGTGTGTAGTAAGTTTGGAGGGCAGGACTGTTCCCCAGCCCCAGCTGGGTCTGTCAGGAGAGTTTTGCCAAGTGTAAACCAAGACCAGAGGGTACAGGTGTGGTCCCCTGACTGCAAAAAAACTCTCAAGCAGAGGCTTTCTTGGTGTGACATGAGACCTGAGGGCAAGGGCGTGGTTCCCTGACTCCAACAGAGCCGTCAAGCCTGTGGGAGTGGGTTAAGACTGGTGGGGTGGGGTGTGGTTCCCAGCTCCAACTGGGCCTGTGAGCATAGAAGCAGACAACAGTGTGGACTGAGTCTGGTGGATCAGGTGTGTTCACATAACTCCAATTGGTCTGGCAAGCAGAGGCTTGGTGGGTGTGTACTGAGACCAGCAGGAAGGGGCATAATCCCTGGCTCCAACTGGGACTGTGAGCATAGTTGTGGACAACAGTGTGGACTGAATCTGGTGGGCAGGGGTGTGGATCCCAAGCTCCAATTGTGCTGCTGGAGACCCTTGGATCCCTCTCTGTTGAGCAGGGTTTGCACTGCCAGAGACAATTTAATGGAACTTGTGTCTGGAGCTGTCCACCTGGAGACAATCTGAGGTTGACTTTGGAAGTTAAGTAGTGGAAAAGAACTGAAGGGTTGGGGCTGGGCACAACAGCTGTCTGTATCTTTTCACAGCTGATATTTAAACCTAATACTATGACTTCCTACGATAGGGTAGAGGTTGGCTGTTATCAAAACAGATCTAGGTTGTGCTATCTCGCCAAGTAGGTCCTCAGAGTCTCTAGCCAAAACTCCGAAAGGGGCCTTGGTATGGTTGTAGGAGAAAAGCCATAATTACAAAGCTTAGCACTTTGGTAAGGGACTGATTATCTCTACTACCTGGGAACCCCAATTCAATCTCACCCTAACAGTTCTAATAACCAAACGGTGGAAAATGAACATGGCATGGAACCAACAGAAGAACTGTGGCAGCATAAATAACCAGAGTAGATCAACCACCACCCCTAACGAATGAAAAATGAGATACAACTGAAGATGCCATGCATAAATGAATTGCTGAAATGTCAGAAATCAAATTCAGAATGTGGATGGTAAATACGATGAATAGAATGGAAGAAAAATTAGAAATTGAAATCCAAAGAGTAGTTCTAAAGTTCTCTCAAGAAATTAATGATTTGAAAGACAATGTCACCAAAGATATGGACATAATGATAAAAGAAATAGCAGAGCTCAAGGAAATGAAAAAGTTAATTGAGGAGCTCAGAAATACAGTAGAATCCCTCAGTAATAGAGTAGACCAGACAGAAGACAGGATCTCTGAAATTGAAGACAAAGATTTGAATCTTCCCGAACACTGAAAGAGGCAGACAAATGGAGAGCAAACCCTGTTCATTCCCTGAGACAGTTGTGGGATCACCCCAAATGATCAAACATTCATCTTATAAGAATTTTCAAATGAGAAGAGAATGGTCCTAAAGATACAGATGTTATACTCTAAGAGATTATAGAGGAGAATTTCCCAAGCATTGAAAGAGATGCAGAACTTCAGATAGTAGACAGTTTCAGAACCCCAGCAAGACTCAATCCAAATAAAGAATCTCCTAGACACAATGTGATTACCTTTGCCAAAGATAAGATGAAGGAGAAAATTCTGTAAGCAGCCAGATGTAAGAAAAGCATCACCTAAAAATGGAGAAATATCAGAATGGCTGCATATCACTCAGCTGAAACCTTTAAGCCAGAAGAGGATGGTCATTGATCTTCAGTCTCTTAAAACAAAACAACTTTGAACCAAGTATCCTGTATCCTGCTAAACTGAGTTTCTTTTGTGATGGAGAAATCAAATATTTTAATGACATACACATGTTGAAAAATTTGCTGTAACTAAACTGGCTCTCCAGGATATTCTCAGACCCATCCTCCACAATGACCAGCACAATGCTCTACCACCAACGTAAACTCACTCAGAAATTTTTGAACAAAAACCAAATTCCACAGTGGTGAATGGATTAAATATGTCCACTGGACCTCTGAAATACATGACATTCAGAACAAAACAAGGCTTATCAATTCTCTCAATTAATTTGAATGGTTTACATTGTCCTCTAACGAGGCACAGGATGGCTAACTGGATACATAAACTCAGACCAGATATCTGCAGTATATAAGAATCTCATCTATCTTTCTCTAGAGGATAAAAATATACTCAGGGTGAAGGGATGGACATATGTAATACAAGCAAATGGAAAGCGGAAAAAAGCGGGGGTTGTAAATTTAGTTTAGATAAAATTGGCTTGAAACACACAAAGATAAAGAAATATAAGCATTGTCACTACATATTTGTCAAGGGAAACACACAACATGAGGAGATTTTGATAATTAACATAGATGCACCCTACCAAAGTGTTCATCAATTTATAAAGGAAATCCTAATGGATATGAACAAATTGATATCTTCCTACACTATAATAGTTGGAGATATTAACACACCTTTGACAGTTTTGGATAGATCCTCCAAGAAGAAACTCAATAAAGAAATATTAGACTTAAACCTTACCCTAGAACAAATAGACTCATACCTCTACAGAATCTTTAATACAAATAAAACTGAATATACATTCTTCTCATGAGCACAGGGGTCATCATCAAAAATTGATTATATCCTAGGACACAAGTCTAATGTCAGCAAATTTAAAAGTATAGAAATTATTCCTATATCTTCTCAGACCACTGTGGAATAAATGTAGAACTCAACAAAAATAAAAATCTTCATAAAAATCTTCATACTCAAACAAATTCATGGAAATTGAATAATCTTAGGCTGAATGATAGCTGGGTCAAAGATGAGATTAAGAATGAAATCACCAAATTTTTGGTACAAAATGATAATGAAGACAAAAACTAACAAAACCTGTAGGATACTGCAAAGGCAGTCCTCAGAGTGTAATTTATAGCTTGAGTTTGGGATTAGAATGATCTTCCTTTTCAACTGGAAAAGGAAAAGTTGAAAAGGAAGATCATTCTAATCCCAAACTCAAGCGAAGAAGAGAAATAACCAAAATTAGGGCTGAATTAAATGAAATTGAAAACAAAAGAATCATTCAGAAAATCAGAGAAACAAAAAGTTGTTTTGAAAATGTTAATAAAATTGATATACCTTTGACCAACCTAACAGGACGAAAAGTAAATTGTCTAATATCATCTATCAGAAATAAATGAGAAATAACAATAGAAATTCAAAAATCCTCAATGTTTACTACAAAAATCTCTATTCCTAGGAAAATCCAAAGGCAATGATCCAACAACTGGAAGCACACTATCTTGAGACTCAACCAGAAAAAAGTAGAAATCTTGAATAGATCTATATCAATCACTGAAATGGTATCAACAATATGAAATCTCCCAAAAAAGAAAAGGTCAGGACCAGATAACTTCACATCCTAATTCTATCAAACCTTTCAAGAGGAATTTTTACCTATATAATACAACATTTTCCAAAACATAGAAAAAGAAGAAATTCTTCCCAACACTTTATATGAAGCAAATATCATCCTGATCCCCAAGACAAGGGAGGACCCAAGAAAGAAAGAAAATTATAGACCAATATCATCATTGAATATTGATGCAAAAATATTCAATAATATCTTAGCAAACAGAATTCAACTACACATGAAATATTTATACACAATAATCAAGTTTGTTTTATTTCAGGGTTACAGGGTTGGTTAAACATTTGAAAATTTATAAATATCATATCAATAAAATAAAAAACAAAGACCATCTGATTCTCTCAATTTATGCAGAAAAAGGTTTTGATAATATCCAACATCTTTTCATGATCAGAACACTTAAGAAAATAGGCATAGAATGGAAATTTCTTAAACTGACAGAGGCCATCTACAGCAAACCTACAGTAAATATCATATTTAATGGTGTAAAAGTGAAAACATTTCCCCTCAGGAATGAGGCAAGGATGCCCACTGGCTTCACTGCTATTCAACCTAGTAATAGAACTCTTAGCCACCACAATCAGGCAAGAGAAGGAAATCAAAGGTATCCAAAGAAGGTCAGAGGAAATCAAACTCTCCCTCTTGATGGATGATATGATCCTATACCTGGAAAACCCCAGGACTCAACTTCAAAACTCTTAGAAGTGATCAAGGAATATAGCAGCATCTCAGGATACAAAAATCAACACTTACAAATCAGTAGCTTTCATATATACCATCAGCATTCAAGCTGAAAATATAGTCAAGGATTGTATTCCTTTACACTAGTGCCAAAGAAGTTGAAATATCTCTGAATTTACCTAACAAGAGATGTGAAAAATCTTTATAAAAAGAACTATGAAACTCTGAGAAAAACAAATATCTGAAGATGTTAACAAACAGAAAAACATACCATGGTCAACTCAGCACCTGTAGCTCAAGCGACTAAGGTGCCAGCCACATATACCTGAGCTGGCAGGTTCAAATCCAGCCTGGACCTGCCAAACAATAACTACAACCAAAAATAGCTGGGTGTTGTGGCGGGAACCTGTAGTCCCAGCTACTTGGGAGGGTGAAGCAAGAGAATCACTTAAGCCCAGAAGTTGGAGGTTGTTGTGAGCTGTGACACTATGGCACTCTAGTCCTTGGCACAACAAGGACAATAGCTTTATGCTCTTTCTCAAAAAAAAAAAAAAAAAAAAGGAAAAACAAATAAACAAAAAAACATACCAAGCACATGGCTGATAATAATCAACATTTTTAAAATTTCCATAAAACCCAAAGTAATCCCTATTAAAGCACCTTTGTCATACTTTAAACAGCTTGAAAAAATAAATAGTGCTTTATTTTATATGGAATCAGAAAAAAACTTGAATAGCAAATATATTACTCCGAAATAAAAACAAATCAGGAGGCATCACATTACCAGACTTCAGGATGTACTATAAATCTATAGTGAACAAAACAGCATGGTACTGGCACAAAAACAGAGAGGTAGATTTATGGCACAGAAAAGAGAACCAAAAGATGAACCCAGCTACTTATTGTCATTTGATCTTTGGTAAGCCTATAAAAAATATTCAGTGGGGGGAAGACTTCCTATTTACCAAATGGTGCTGGGTGAACTGTCTGGCGACCTGTAGAAGATTAAAACTGGACCTCAACCTTTCACCATTGACAAAAACTGATTCTCACTGTATAAACGATTTAAACTTAAACTTGAAACTATAAAAATACTAGAAGTGAGTGCAGGGAAAACACTTGAAGAAATTGGCCTGGGAGAATATTTTATGAGGAGACACTCCTGGATAATAGAAGCAACACCAAAAATACATTACTGGCATCTGATTAAACTAAAAAGCTTTTGCACAGTCATGACCACAATAAGTAAAGCAAACAGACAACCTTCAGATAGTAGAAGATTTTTGCAGGTTATGCTTCTAACAAAGATCTCATAATTAGAATCCACTGATAACTCAAACTAATCAATAAGAAAAGATCAAATAACCCCATTTCTATGTGGGCAAGAGACTTGAACAGAAACTTCTCTGGTGAAGACAGGCACATAACCTACAAGCACATGAAAAAAATGCTCATCTTCCTTAATAATCAGAGACCACTTTGAGACATCTTCTAACTCCAGTAAGATCAGCCCACATCACAAAATCCTAAAACTACAGATGTTGACATGGATGAGGAGAAAAGGGAACACTTCTACACTGCTGCTGGGAATCTAAGTTAATATGACATTTTTGGAAAGAAGTTTGAAGAATACTCAAGGAACTACGAAGGAGACCTACCATTTGATCCTGAAATTCCTCTACTAGGTATAGACCCAGATGATGAAAAATTATTTTATTTTATTTAATTTTTAATTTTTAAATTTTTAAATTTTTATTAAATCATAATTGTGTGCATTAGTGCAATCATGGGGCACAATGTGCTGACTTTATATACAATCTGAAATATTTTCATCAAACTGTTTAACATAGCCTTCATGGTATTTTCATAATCACTATATGTAGGCATTTGTATTCTACAAATAATAAGTTTCTCCTCTACCCTTCTAAGATGCACAGTAGGTGTGATCCCACCAATCTCCGTCCTTTCACCCATCCTCTCCTCTCCCTTCCCCTCCCTTGCCCTTTTCCCCATATTCTTGTGTACTATAATTGGGTTTTAGCCTTCATATAAAAGCTATAAATTAGCTTCATATTAGGGCTGACTACATTGGATAATTTTTATTCCATTCTTGAGATATTTTGCTAAGAAGAATATGTTCCAGCTCCATCCATGTAAACATGAAAGAGGTAAAGTCTCCATCTTTATTTAAGGCTGCATAATATTCCATGGTATACATGTACCTCAACTTATTAATCCATTCATGGGTTGATGGGCACTTGTGCTTCTTCCATGACTGAGCAATTATGTATTGGGCTGCAATAAACATTCTGGTACAGATATCTTTATTATGATGTGATTTTTGGTCTTCTGGATATATACCTAGTAAAGGAATTGTAGGATCAAATGGCAGGTCTTAGATCTCTAAATATTCTCCAAACATTCTTCCAAAATGAATATATTAGTTTGCATTCCCACCAGCAATGTAGAAGTGTTCCCTTTTCTCCACATCTACACCAGCGTCTCTGGTTTTGGGATTTTGTTATGTGGGCTAATCTTACTGGAGTTAGATGATATCTCAAGGTAGTTTTGATTTGCATTTCTCTGATGATTAAGGATGGTGAGCATTTTTTCATGTGCCTATAGGCCATGTGCCTTTCTTCTTTAGAGAAGTTTCTCTATTTGCAACAGAATATTTATTGCAGTCCAATTTATAATTTCCAAGACATGTAAAAAGTTCCCATCAGCACATGAATAGATTAACAAATGTGGTATATTTACACCATGGAATACTATGCAGCCATAAAAAAGATGGGGGCTTCACATCTTTTAATGGGATGGAGCATATTTTTTTTTTAGTAAAGTATCTCAAGAATGGAAAGAAAAGTATCCAATGTACTCGATACTACTATGAAATCCATATATAATCACCTATGCATTGATATTAATGACAAAACATAACTATAGTCCAAAAATAGAAGGGAAGACAGGAGAGCGGTGAGAGGAAGGAGCGTATTTGTGGGCAACCTCACCTAATGTGCATGATGCATGTACATTTCAAAACTATTAAGAAAAGTGTATAATTGTGATGGATGTGTTACTTAGTTCAATGTAAGCATTTCATAATGTGTATCGAATCAGTACTGAAACCCATAAATGCATCAATGTGCACAGTTATGATTTAATTAAAAAAAAAGATAAAAAGAAAAACAATGAAAAAGAGTTCTATATAATTTTGTTTGAATCAGGGAGGCAGTGTGATTCTAGGAATTTGTCTCTTTTTTCTTTATTTTGAAATTACTGGGCATTGAGATTTTTTGCGTATTCAGTAAAACTTTTTTGTGTATCTGTAGTATCAATTACTATTTTCCCTTACCATTTGGAATTGAGCTTATTAAGGATCTTGTTTTTTGTTTCTACTTAATCTGGTCAAGAGTATATAAATTTTGTTCATCTTTTCAAAGAACCAAATGTTGTTTTGTACCCTATCAAATGATTCTTTTTTTCTTGATTTCATTTAGTTTTGATCTAATTTTCGTTATTTCTTTTCTTCTTCTGTTTTTGGAATTGGGTTGATCTTCCTTTTCCAGCCCCTTGAGATGACTGATTATATTGTTAACTTGCACTATCTCTGATTTCTGGATATGGGCATTTAGAGTGATAAATTTTCCTCTTATGACTGCCTTTGCAGTATCCCAGAGGTTTTGCTAGCTTGTAGCTTCATTGTAAATTTTCTCATGGAATGTATTGGTTTCCTTCTTTATCTCTTTTTTGACCAAGACATTGTTTAGCAGTGGGCTATTTAAAGTCCAAGATTCTGTGAGGTTGAGTGTCTGTGTTTGCATTTATTTCTAATTTTATTCCATTATAGTCCACAATAATACAAGGTATAATTTCAATTTTTTAAAATTTCTTGAAGGTTATTCTGTGTCTCAGGTTGTGATCAATCCTAAACAATTATCCATGAGCTTATGAGAAGAATCTGTATTTCATAGCATTAGGGTAAAATGTTCTGTAGATGTCTCCCTCTTACTTCTAGAATCATATTTAAATCCATTATTTCTTTCTGTTTTTCTTTTTTTGAGACAAAGTATCACTTTGTCCCCCTCGGTGGAGTGTCATGGCTTTATAGCTCATAACAACCTCAAACTCTTGGGCTTAAGCAATCCTCTTGCCTCAGCCTTTCAAGAACCTGAGACTACAGGCTCCTCTTTCCTCTTAACCTTCCGAGCTTCTGAGTACCTGGGACTCCATGCAACTGCACACACCCACATATACATATACACATATACATGTGTGTGTGTGTATATATACACACAAATATAATTTATTGTATTTTTCTAATATATATATATACTATATATAAATATAGTATATATTTATTTTTTATAAAAAATGTGTATTTTTTTAGAGACTGGACTTGCTCTTTCTCAGGCTGGTCTCAAACTCCTGAGTTTAGGTGATTCACCCACATTCACTTCCCAAAGTTCTAGGATTATAGTCATGTGCAACCACACCTAGCTAGCCCACTGTTTCTTTGTTTATTTTGTGCTTGGAGAATCCATCCATTTCTGTCAGTGGTGTGCTGATATTCTCAGCTATGGTGTTGCTGTTAGTTATAATACCATTAATGCCAAGTAGGGTTTGTTTTATAAACCTGGGAGCATTAATTATATACATATATATATATATGTGTGTGTGTGTGTATATATACACACACATCTACCACATATACTTACACACACATATATGTGTATGTGTTTATAAGTATATATATATATATATGTTATATATAAGGCTGTGTGTATATATATATATGGTATATATACACATATATATGTATAGAACTGAAATGTCTTCTTGTTGTGTTATTCCTTTGAACAATACATTGTGTCCATATTTAACTTCCTTTAGTTCTCTTGTTTTATTTATTTCTTTAATTTTTATTTTTTATTAAATCATAGCTGTGTATATTAGTGCAATCATGGGGTACAGTGTGAGGGCTTCATATAAAATCTGAAATATTTTCATCTAACTGTTTGACATAACCTTCATGGGATTTTCTCATTTATTGTGTGAAAACATTTGTGTTCTGAATTTAATAGGTTTCACCTGTCCCTTCTAAGATGCACCATAAGCGTGATCCCACATTTACCCTCTCTCCACCCACCCTCCCCCACCTCTTCCCTCTCTTACCCCTTTTGCAAACTAATACGTTCCTTTTGGAAAGACATTTGGAGACTACTCAGAGATCTAAAAATAGACCTGCCATTTGATCCTTTAATTCCTTTACTTGGCATATTCCCAGAAGACCAAAAATCACATTACAACAAAGATATCTACACCAGATTGTTTATTGCAACCCCATTCATAATTGCTAAGTCATGGAAGAAGCCCAAGTGCCCATCGATCTACAAATGGATTAATAAATTGTGCTACATGTATACCATGGAATATTATGCAGCCTGAAAGAAAGATGGTGACTTTACCTCTTTCATATTTACATGGATGAAGCTGGAACACATTCTTCTTAGCAAAGTATCTCAAGAATGGAAGAAAAATGTACCCAATGTATGCAGCCCTATTATGAAGCTAATTTATAGCATTCATATGAAGGCTATAACCCAACTATAGCACTTCTGTTGTTTTAAACCAATTGTATCTGCAAAGAAGATCATGGTGCCCACTTCTCTGGTTTCCATTTGTCTGAAATAGTGTTTCTATACTTTCACAAAACCAGGTAAATGCCTAGAATCCAGACATTTTAGGATGCAGTTAGCTCTCCTGAAACCCAACATTTTTGATTCTGTGTGACTCAGCTAAACCTGGGGGAATTGATTCTTCTGGACAAATAGGTAAACCCACTCACTGATGGTTTGAATTTTCATATCCTGCAACCAGTGCTTGAGAAAGTGCTTGCTCTCCCATTCACTTTCCCCCATGCCATTTTTCAGGCAGCGTGTTTGAATTCTTGAAGGCATTTGATTTCACTTTTCAAACTTCAAGTTGGAATTCTTATGGATGTCCTCTTTCTCTTTTCTGATTGCACAATTGAATTATCCACTAAACCTGGTGTGTTATAAGGAGTTTGGGGACACATTCCTATGGTAGGAGAGAAGTTTACTTTTTTTAATTTTGTTTTATTTTAATGAAGAGGACTCTAGTTATAACCTCTGTGCTTTGGGGATTTATGTTGGTTTTAATATTATACTTGTCTTTTTGATATGATGCTGTGCTTACTTCACTTTTTATGTTGGAACCAAACAATGTTTCTCCCCTGATTTTTGTCTGCACTAAGCCCACATGTATCTTTGATGTGGGGCACAGTTGACTTTCCTGTGTGAGGGTGGGGCTAAGTTGAGTGTGGTGAAGCCTCTGTAGTTGATGCCTTCATATGTTGATCAATTTGTTGCAGTTCCTTGTGTGGTCAATTTACTGCTATTCATCTTAGACCTCTGATTTTACCAGGTCTTCCTCCTTCATCTTTAAGTTGCTTCTTTTGCTCTGTTACAGGAAGTGCTTTCCTTTTGCTGCTGTCCAATTTTTCAGCTAGTACTATTAATGAAGTAATACTTTCAAGAACAACCAGATTGTTAATACTGACAGATACAGTTCTCATAGCAGTTTCTCTATATGAAAAAAATCTGCACAGGCCCTCTTCCTGTGAACAAGATAGGAGATGTCTCGAGAAACTGGTCACAGTACTCAGACTATTATCCAGCAATGTCCAACCCTAATAGACCCCAGTGAATACAACCTTTCTCTTTTTGTTACCACTCTTTTCCAGGAAATGTTTGGGGCATGGCCACAATCTGTTACCTTGAATACCCAGGTGTATCAGACCTTAGCATACCTCCCCCCTCTTTTTTCTGGCTACAATATTTTACTTAGAGAAACCCAACTCTAGCAGAGCCCAGATGGAAAATTAATTTTTCCTTTTTAATTTCCCACATTACTTGGATGGATGCATAGAAATTAATTCCCTCTTAATGCTCCTTTGGGTTAATTCTATCAAACTGGGATGAGTTTGATTTAAACACTCTGAAGAAAAAGGGTTACTCTTCTTTTGCATGACTGCCTACCCACAATATAAGCTGGACAACAGACAACAATGGCTGCAACACAGAACTCTAAATGACTCCACTATCTTACAATTGGACCTCTTTTGCAAAAGGTAAGGAAAGTGGGCCAAAATACTATATGTACTGATTTTCTTTTAAGTAAAAATAATCAGGGGTGCAAAGGGCAAACAGAATTAAGTAAGGCTATTGTATTAAATAAATCCTCCTCAGGTTCCAATCTGTTCTTTGTTGACCCTATCCTCAAGGAGGCCCTACAGATGATGGTGCCATTTCTGTTTCCGCCAGGTGACAGGTGGCTCAACATCTACCCTTGTTGTAAAGAGTGGAAAGTTCAGACAAATCCTGGTCCATAATAACTTTAGTTTCAGAGTATTGGGAGAACACTTTCTAGCATGTGTCCACATTGGTCTCAAGCCACGAGTCAAAAGGTAGTTAATTATTCCAAGGTCTGTTCCTTAACCCAGGGGCCTAAACAAAACTCATAGCCTTTCTGGTTCTACTCCAGAAGGCAATAAAAAAGCATACCACTCTTGATCTTGAGTCTTATGAGGGAAAAGTTATATGAAAAGACAAAGTCTGGAGAGGAGGGAGCAAGATGGTGGCTGAGTAATAGCTTCTTTGACACTGGGTGCAGTGAGATTGGGCAGAGAAGACTCTAGGCACCTCTGGATTGTGGGCTCTGCACAGAAACAAACCTCTGAGAAGGCAGAGAGGCAGCAAGAGACTTATGGACTCCAGGAGGAGGATGACAGCAGTGGAGAAGTGGCAGTGGTTGCATTCAGCCTGCAGTTGTGGTCACTGATGCTGCAGTAGCTACAACAACAGTGAAATTGGAGACAGGGAAGATATTCTATGGGGGTTGTTTTGGGTTTTTTGGACTTGAGCACTAGGTTGAGTTACTTTGGGAGACATTGGGCAAGTGACCAAGTGACTTGGAATGGTGCCCAGAGGGTGGGACTCAGTCACTGGAGTGGAACAGAGCTTTCAATGTTTAGCTAGAGGCAATGCAAAGTGATTGTATGCTATCTTCCCCAATAATGCAAAAGATAAAACTAAGCAATGGACTTTCACAAAATAAGATGACTAGAATGCCACCACACTTGTCAATATTATCAATAAAAGTTAATAGCTTGAATTTCCCACTGAAGAGGTATAGATTGGCTGTTTGGATAGAAAAAAACAAAAAAACCTAGCCATCCATTTGCTATCTGAAGGAAACACACCTAGCCTTAAAGGCCAAATTAAAATGTAGAGTTAAGGGTTGGAAGACAATTTTTCATGCAAATAGAATTCAGAAGGAAAGAGGTATTGCAAAATTATTTTCAAATACAACTGGATTTAAAGCAACTAAAGTGAACAGATTATCTCTGAATACTATAAGCAACTCTATGACTAGAAATCTCACAATGTGGAAGTGATGGATCAATCCTTGGAATCACACCTTCTCTCAAGAATTAACAAGAAGGAAAGATATCTCTCCCAACGAGCAAAAGCCCTGGTCCAGATGACTTCACATCACAATTCTGTCAAACCTTCAAAAAAGATATTATAAGTATACTGTAGAAATTATTCCAAAATATTGAGGAGGAAGGAATCATCCCCAATGTGTTCTATAAAGCAAACATCACTATGATACCAAAATCAGGAAAAGACCCAACTAAAAAGGAGAACTTCAGACAAATTTCACTAATGAATATATATGCAAAAATTCTCAAAAATTTCTAGCCAATAGACTGCAGCTTCTTATTAAACAAGTCATACATTATAATCTAGTAGGTTTCATCACAGGGATGCAAGGCTGGTTTAACATACTCAAATCCATAAACAAAACTTACTATATCAAAAGAAGTAAAAATGAAGACCATATTATTCTCTCAATAGATGCAGAAAAGTGTACGATAAAATTCAACATCTTTTTAAAAATTAAAACCCACAGCTAATATTTTACTGAATGGACTAAAACTGAAAGCTTTTCCACTTAGAATTGGAACCATGCAAGGTTGTTCTCTATCATCACTGGTATGTCACATAGTGCTAGAAGTTCTAGCCATTACAATCAAGCAAGAGAAGAAAATAAAGGGTATCCAAATGAGAGCAGATGAGGTCAAACTCTCCCTCTTGCTGGTGATATGATCTTATACTTAGAGGACCCAAAGACTCGGACGCAAGAATCCTGGAAGTGATTAAAAAATAAAGTAATGTCTCAGGATACAAAATTAACGTCCATCAATCAGTAGTCTTTTTATATGCTCAAAACAGTCAGGAGCAGAAGCTAATTAAGGACACAATATACTTCACAGGAGCCTGAAAGAAAATGAAATACCTAGGAATATACCTAACAAAAGAGGCGAAGGAACTTTATAAAGAAAATTAAGAAACCCTAAGAAAAGAAATAGCAGGAGACATTAACAAGTGGAAGAACATACCATGCTAATGGCAGGCAAGAATCAACATTGTTAAAATGTCTATACTTCCCAAAGCAATCGGTAGTTAATGCCATACCCATTAAAATACCAACATCATACTTTTAAGACATGGAAAAAATAATTCTTTGTTTTGTATAGGACCAAAAGAAACCCAGTACATCTGAGGCAATTTTTAGCAACAGAAACAAAGCTGGGGGCATCAACCTTGCAGAATTTAGGCTATACTACAAGGCCTTAGTGGTGAAAACAGTGTGATACTGGCAGAAAAATAGATACATAGACATCTGGAACTCAATAAAAAATAATGAGATGAAACTAGAATTCACAGCCACCTAATCTTTGATAAACCAAACAAGAATTGACACTGGAATAGGAATCCCTATTCAATAAATGGTGCTGAGAGAACTGGAGAACTTGATATCCCCACGTAAAAGGCTGAAACTGTAGCCACACCTGTCTCCAGTCACAAAAGTTCATTCAAGATGGATAAAAATCTAAATCTAAGGCATTAAATGAACAACACAAATCTTCAAAGAAAGTGTGGGAAAAGCTTTTGAAGATATCAGCCTGGGGAAAGATTTTATGAAGAAGACTTCCATGGTAATTGCAGCAACAAAAACAAACAAACGGGTCTTAATTAAATTCAATAGCTTCTGTACAGAGAAGGAGACAGCAGCAACCAAAGTAAACAGACAATTGACACAATGGGAAAAGACATTTGGATATTATAAATCGGACAAAAGCTTGATAACTAGGATCTATAGAGAACTCAATAAGCATAAAAGAGCCAACAATCTCTTATATCACTGGGCAGGGGAAATGAATAGAATCTGCTCTAAAGAAGATAGATGAATGGCTAACAAGTCTATGAAAAAAATGCTCATCATCCCTAATTATATGAGAAAAGCTAATCAAATCCACTCTGAGATATCACCTAACCCCAGTGAGAATGTCTCACATCACAAAATCTCAAAACTGCAGGTTCAGGCATGGATGTGGAGAGAAGGGAACACTTTTACATGGCTGGTGCGACTGCAAACTAATACAAAATTTTTGGAAGGAAATACAGAGAATCCTCAAAGAACTCAAACTAGATCCCCTATTTGATCCTTCAATCTAATTACTAGGCATCTACCCAGAAAAAAAAAAAATCCTTTTATCATAAGAACATTTTCACTAGACTATTTATTGCAGCTCAACTTACAATTGCCAAAATGTGGAAATGATCTAAATGCCCACCAACCCAGGAATGCATTAACAGGCTGTGGTGCATGTATACTATGGAATACTATTCATCCATTGAAACAGATGGATACTTTACATCTTTTGTATTAACCTGGATGGAAATGGAACACATTATTCTTAGTAAAGCATGATAATAATGGAGAAGCAAAAATACTAAGTATTCAATTACCATATGAGGACAATTTATAACCTAGTACATGTTGGGGGGTGGAGGAAGGGAAGGTGCAGGGAGAGGGAAGGATGGAGGGGGATGGGAATCGTGGGGTATAACACAGCTCCTGGGGATGCGTCACAATTATAAGAGGAACTTTACCTAACAAATGCTATCAGTGTAACCTGGTTCTTTGTACCCTCAATGAATCCTAAGCAATAAAAATTAATTAATTAATTATTAACCCAAGAAGCACAAGATACTAGGGTAAAGTTTCAGAAGCTTATCAGGATGCTACCACCTCCCTGTACAACTGTGGTTAATTCTGTTTTCTATAACAGAACTTCTGAGCTTGGGAGAGGTAGTGGAGGAAAGAGTCTAGGCATGCCCAGTTAATAGCAGCATTGGCACCCCCTTTTGGACCCATAGACAAACCTCACCCAAAAGACATGATCCCCAGTTCTACATCTGCTGATAGTAGGGCGTTTGGCTGAAGACTGCCTCAACAAGGATAGAACACCCAAAGTTCCTTGCCATCAGTGCATTGAAATAGGTCAAGAGACTGCACGCTGTCCTACAGAATTGTCCCAAGAAGGAAGTCAGTCTCAGATGGGATCTTGGTACAATAAAGGGGCTGCTCCCATCAACCCCTTGGCAGATGGCCATCCCTGAACAGGAGCCAAGGGTAGACCTCACGGTGACAGCTAATCCAGTAAACTTCCTTCTTGATACTGAGGCTGCCTACTCTGTCCTCCTCTCTTACTCCATAAAACTGAGCTCTGAATACTGCATAGTCACCAGAGTCTCCAAGGTCCATACCGAACAATTCTTTACTATCCTTTACTTTGTAGGAGGACAAGCCTATCAAACATTCATTTCTGATAACCTGCTGGGATATGACTTGCTTTCAAAATTGTCAGCTTTGGTTTCTTTCTACCCTCAGGAAGAATCCAACACCATTGCCTTCTTAATAGTATGAGAGGTCTTAAACCAAGAGCAGCAGGACTTGGAGATAAATATCATTGCAAAAGCATAGGACATCAGTTGTCTGGGAGGTGTCCAGCCAGTCTCAAACTACAACAGGGATATCCTCATGTAAAACAGCATACCTTGTGGTCTGAGGCTCATATAGCTCTTCAGTCATTTATATTTCTTACTTGTCTCTACTTGCTATCTTTGTAATACCCTTATTTTAAGACTCCTATTTTACCTCTACAGGAAAAGGATGGCGCTTATCCACTGGTGCAATGTTGGTTTTCCTTGAGATATCGCCTAACCCAAGTAACATTTACCCACATTACAAAGTCCCAAACCTGCAGATGTTGTTGTAGATATGGAGAGATGGAACACATTTAGGCTGTTGGTGGGACTGCAAAATAATACAACCTCTTTGGAAGGAAGTATGTAGAATCCTCAAGGAACTCAAATTAGACCTCCCACTTGATCCTAAAATCCCATTTTGAGGCATATCTACAGAAGAAAAAATATTTTATCATAAGGACATTTGCTGTAATCACAGCTCAATTTACAATTGCCAAAATGTGGAAACAACCTAAATGCATGCCAACCCAGGAACTGATGAACAAGTTGTGGTATATGTACACCATGAAATACTATTTATCCATTAAAAAATGGAGACATTACATCTTTTGTATTAACCTAGATAGAGTTGGAACACATTCTCCTTAATAAAATATCACGAGAGTGTGGAAGCAAGAATCCAGTGTACTCAATAATAATATGCGGTCAGTAGGCAATCTAATGCGTATCCACATAATAGAAAAACTCAAATCAATTCAAGGTGATGGGTGGGTGAAGAAGGAAGCAGGGAAATGGGAGGAGGAAGAATGGGGTGTTATGGTGGGTAGCACAACTCTTGGAGGAAGGTCACAATTGTAAGAGGTGCTTTACCCAACAAATGCAACTATTATAACCTAATTCTGTGTACCCTCAATGAACCTGAACAAATAAAAAAAAGAAAAGAAAACTCAAAAGATTAGTAAAACCCAACTAAATACTATATACACTTTGGTCAAAAGCCACTTAGACTCTTATTAGAACAACATTTTGTATTGTTTTTTACTATCCTTTGTTATTAAATTAGTCAATCACTTTGTACTATCTGCCAAACAAATAATCTTCAGGGGCTTTGAGGGAAAAACTTGTCCCTTCAGCTTCTACAGAATGGGCCATACCCTGGCAAGGACTGGCAGGTGCATTTCACCTAAATGCCTTCCGTAGAACATTAAAATGCTTTACGTCTGTCAACATTTTTTCTTGTTGGGTTTAAACTTTCCCTTGCAGAAGTGAGAAGGCTATTGATGTTTCCCAGAGACTTTAAGAGAACGCCATGCTCCTATAGTCTCTTACAGGATCTCTTGTACCTGTTCAAACAGACGTCTCTGCTGTGGCATCTTCAGATAAGTAGTTCTTTAGTCACCCACCCCTTGATTAGTCCTTTATTCAGAGCCACTTTTTCCACCCGGGAAGCTGAATGGCATGGCTTGAAATTCTGGGGAAGTGGACCTCATGTCACTGATGAAACTACCCCTATCCTCCTAGTGAAAATTTTCCACTCAACTTCTTCCAGAGCAGGAGATATACTGGGTATGTGGCACCCAAGCATACCAGGTACTACCTCCTCAGTGGGGAGGCCACTGCTCCCTGGGCCTGTTATATTCAGACTTGCAACTAGCCCAGGATACAGCTACCTTACCTGTCCATTGCAGGACCAAGGCCACCTACACAAATAGGCACTTCCTTTTTTTGCATTTAATGGAACAGCAAGCTGCTACTGGGATAACCACAAGAGGAACATCCCTGGAACTGCAACAGTCTTTGGATGCAAACACATCGCTAGGGCTGATGAAAACTAGCCACACCCTTGCCCTCTTATAGAACAGTTAGATTCATTGGTTAGTGAATGCCTAAAGCTCTTGATCTTCTAACTACAGTAGAAAGGGGAATCCACTTGTTCTTAAAGGAACAATGCTGCTTCTATGTTAAAAAATCAGGACAGCTTCAAGATAGCATCAGCACCATCCTAGAGTCTGTCCAGATATGAGGTGAGATCTCTAGACCTTGAGAAATGTCCCTTAGTCACCATATTACTTTGCATCCTGGGATTTCTCATTTTGAGTTTGATCCTCATAAATTTTCTAACTAAACTTATTTCATCCTGTCTGAAAGCCATCAAGCTGGAATTTGTTCTACATTCTCCACTGGCACCAGTGCTTACTTTTGCCCCTCATTCTCCTCTGAGTCAAGCCATATATAGAAATTAAAATCCTTCTTCCATAATTCTAGGGAAATCAGAGCACCTTTTGTCCAAAAGATGGCAAAAATGCCTAAAAATACTACTCTAACCTTCCTTCAGTTTCCTGTGTGAACAGCTGGCCATAAATCAATGAAGAACCTTATTTCAGAGAGGTTTTCCCCCATATGTGTGATGAAAATACGTACAACATATAGTCTGAAAAGAATATGAAAAGATGGGTCATACTGTGTGTTCACACTCTGTCTATAATCATTAGCCTATACCTTTTCTTTTTGCCCAATCACATTTCTACATGGCTATCTCTGCTTCATTCAGCCACAGCATACATTCAGATACCTTCCACTGCATCATTGGGTCTTTGATCTCAAAGCTCCTGTATCATATAAAACCATTATAAAATAAAATTGTTATGCTTTCTCTTGGTAATTTGTCTTTATTCATTTATTTATTATTAAATCATTCATACATAGATCATTAATACATTTATGCTTTGTGGAATTTAATGTGTTGATTATTTGCACAAATTGGAGTGCTTACATCCTATTAATTAACATACATTTCACCTCATTTACTAAATCACAGTGTTAAGACATTTGTGTTCAATACTTGATAGATTTGAC
>CAUYON010060195.1:0-14789 GCA_963573935.1 Arctocebus calabarensis
ACAGAAAAGAAGTGTCATATAAATCCAGATTGCCAGTTTCTTTCTTTTTTTTTCTTTCTTTCTTTCTTTCTTTCTTTCTTTCTTTCTTTCTTTCTTTCTTTCTTTCTTTCTTTCTTTCTTTCTTTCTTTCTTTTTGAGACAGGGTCCAGGCCATAGGGGTCCCCACAATAATATGTTTATATTTCATGTTTTTTTCCTCCCAGTCTCCCAAGCCTCTATCACAGCCAACTGCACCTGACACTGAGGTTTCCTTCCCTGCTACCCTTCACAATTATTTGTTTTAAGTGGTCTTGTCACTTGCCTCAGCCGACTATGCAAATCTTCATCTTAGAGATTTTTCTTGGACAATTCGTACTGCCCTGGTCCAATTTCAAGGACTGCTTTAAATGCAGTCCCCCAGAGGATAGCTCTTTACACCTACTGTCCTTAAGCATAATTTTCTGCCTCAAGCATATTCATTTTCCCCACAAAATTTGCTACCTTCTAATGTTTTCACTGTTGTGTCTCTCCCTTGTCTCAAAAAAGAAAAAAATCACAAACTCTTTACAAGCAAATGTAACTTCTCATTCTCTAAGAAAAGCACTTGATCTATTCCGGTTTATTATTCCTGATGATATAAAGAGCAATTTCAGCAACAACAGAACTATGTGCTAACTCTACGAGACAGAACAAAACTACATAGGAGGGATTTAAATGGTTGGTGAAAAATTGAAGAGAAATCCTAATGCTTAAATCAACATTGCTCCAAACATCATTTGTATGAAAAAAGAACATAAATGTGTTATCTCTGTTCTTTCATGAACATTAGGCATCAGATTCCCTGAGCTCCAAACAAATGAAACGAGACTCGGAATCCGCAAGAAATAACAGATTCCATTTCTCCCTCTTTTAGTTTCCTTGTTAGATGCCCTGTGAGGTTATATTTGTGGTGGGCAGATAAGATGATTTTTCTTCATATGTAAAGCCACTCTATCTGAACTTGGCTTTGGCATAACATTTAAAACAGGAAACTCATCAACTGTGTAAATTCACATTGATGTAATTTTACTCCAGATGGACTGAATTAGCTCAGAATAGCAAGCACTGCTGCTGTGGCTCTGGACATTTTCTTATCTTGTCTCATCTTTATCTGGACACAGACGTGTCCTGCACTGGGCCTGTGCAGCTCTTCCTTTTGTCACAGAAAAAAAAAAAAAAAACCTTTAATACTTTAATAAAAGTTTCCACCCAAATAGGTGAAGCTGAGAAAGGTGTTGTAGAACACCAGTGTCCAAAGCTCTTTATTCTTTTGTGTTTTCAAAATTTAGAGAAAGGTCATTCAAAAAGGAAATAAGTGATAATGACATGAACTATTCTTCCTTCAGGAGTTGGAACTTTAATGATTGACAAGGATTTTTGGTCACAAAGTAATCACTTTGGGTCATTTATAAGTCTAATTGGATATAGTCATGGACCCAGAGCCATATGTAGTTGTTTAAGGTTTTTTTAGAAGCCATAAATTCCTCTGTGTTAATACTACAATAATTTGGCCCAGGAAGGAGAAAGCCCAACCTCTTTGTTCCTGTTTTTGTTTCTTCTATTTTGATTTTGAACAATTGATCCCAGCAAATGTTTGGCAACATGTAACTCGACACACTCTCCCTCGGACTTCGTGATACCGTAGGGTTTTGTTTAAATCATCATAATAAAGAATAATTTCCAATTCATTGGTTTAACTTTTTTTCTAATATATATCACATTTTATCATTTAGATACTTATTTTCTTATGGTAAAACCAATCTGTTTTGCTTATCATGGAAACTCCTCTCGCCTCTGTAACAGAGACTTAAACAATCTGGAGTATGAATACTAAGTCTGCTAAAGCAATTATAGATCTTGTTTTCTTCTTCATCCTGGAACAGAGTGTTACAAAAAGGAAAACTGAAAGCAGTAAAAAGTTGCTATGTGTTGTATAAAATCAGACTATTTTTAGCAATTTTTTAATCTACGATACATTTGACAGAATTTGCAATCTCTCTTACCACATTGACAGTTACTCATTATATATAATATTTAACAAATATTAATCAAAATAACAATTATGCCAAGGAAAAAGAGGTCCTTTTTTCATAAATTACACACTGTCTTAATTGCCTACTTACTTAGTTCAAATATGATTGAAATATTATTCATTCCTCCCTTTTTCTGTTTTTCCTATTTTATTTCCCTCCATTGCTTTCTCCCTGTCTTATAATACTGGAATACATTTAGATATTTCTTCTCCTAACTCATCATTTAATTCAAAATACTCCTCACTCCATTTTAATTCTTACAGAGCCTACCAACAAACAAATCTTAACAACAAACAAACAAATCTCAACAAACAAATCTACCTTAAGACAAATCGAGAGTTCCATCAAAATCAGGCCGGAGGGTTAATGGTTGAGAGGAACTTTGGCAAGGCTTTCTGCCAGAATCGCCAGGATCTTCTTGCATTTGAATCGGCTACTGTGTCTTAGCCATGAATACACGTGACACATTTTCAGCAATATATTCTTAAGATCCTCGCTATTTTCTCTTTTTTCATATTCAAGTAAACCTATCATTGGTGGTAAATAAAAATAAAAATATTCGCCGGTCTGACAGTGTCCATGCTTTGCCTTCACATGGAAGAAGAGTTGTATTTGTTAAATTTCTTTTCGTTGTTTTTTTAACTTTTCCACCCTTTAGAAATTTGTTGTATCTTCTCTTCATTTGGGATGTTCAGAGTGTTAAACCAGCTATTTAGAAATGTGACCTTTTATTTAATCTTTCTCTTTATCTAATGGACACTTACAATCAAAATTTATATACTGTGTTTTATTCATTCTGTGGTAATGTCTTCTCTTTAATGTAAATTGTATCCCTTTTCATTTTCTATTTTTACATCTATTAGCTGAAAATCAGAGCAATTGACACCGCATTTCGGTGTGTCTCTTTCCTTCTTACATGTGTTTTTGTTTCTTTATTTTTTCTGTATTCTTGAATGTTTCTTTAACATTGTGTCATAGACTTTTTAAGGAATTTATTTCAAAAATAATACTTTTAGTCCCCAAGGTGTGTCTAGTATCAATTAAATAGTTTTATCTCCTAGTCTCCTTTTCACCTTCTCAAAATCACAGATGTTATGTGCTACAAAGTTTTTTCACATTTTCATTTAAACATTTATTTCTAAAGACCTTGTCATCAAACATGAAAGGGCTATTTTTTTGCACATTCTTTCTTTGTGATATATACTCTTCTTCTTAATGTATGATGTGTGGTGAGTCTTGATGAACCATTAAGAATATAGTACGGTTAAGGATGAAGACTTACTGTTGATTTTTCTGGGTGCCTTGTGTGGATTTTCTTAGCATTTTTTCAAATACTTTTGTTTCCAGTTACTTATTCCCTAGGAAAGGTAAATAAACTAGTTGCTTTTGTGGACATGGGTGTAGAATGGGCAAGGACTCATCTCGTGGGCTAGTGGGTTACCTCACATTATGACCAAAATGGAAGCAATTCATGGAAAAAAATTAAAAAGATTTTAAGTTGATGCATAAAAACTTTCACTTGTTTGGTGCTCATTTTGTGATAAGGAGATTCTGCAGATGAGCTAGGAAACCACCACTGGGGATAGGTTTAATGATGCTGTGGAATCCCAAGGTTGTTAGAAGCAGTAAAATGGATTAAGTAAACATTAAGAGATATGTTTAAGATAGATTTTTTTAAGTTTCTGATTAATATGATGATACATACACTTAAGCCACATTGCTTGCACGAATGAGTCAATGTCTAGCTGTTTCCCTCACACAGAGAACGTGCTGCACACCTCACATAGCTCCCACTGGCAAGGAACGTGCTGATTCCCCTGCTTTGTGGATTCAACTGAGTTTATCACTCACATGAGCACACAGTTGAAGTTTATCTATAAATTTCAAATTGATTACGTGTGATGCCTGTGTTTCCACTCTTATGACACTTAGGAGAGTGTGCTCCAAATCCATCCAGGTTGTAGCAAAGGCTACAAAGTCTCCATCTTTTTATGGCTGTGTAGTATTCCATGACATACATGTACCACAATTTATTAATCCATTTGTTTGATGAACGTAACATAGATCTTACGCACATTGTTATGACTAGATTAAAAAAAAAACATTCAAGACACATAAAACAATTTCACTTATGTAGAAGAAAAAAATGCAAAAATTCTACTATACATTTTTTGGTTAGCATACAGGTTCAAAAATACCTCTACAAGTGTCTTGTGGGTCAAGACTGATATGAATTGGAAATAAAGATAAAAGAGGGTAAAATAAAGGATGATTAAAGAAGTACATGTGGGCACAAAAATAAGAGTAGGGTCTTGAAAAGACAGATGACGCAGTGGATGAGAACATGGAAGTTTGTTTAGCTCTGCATCCTAGGTTGCATTTTTAGGAACGAAAAGGATGAAAGTGATGCCGCTTCCTGGGAGGCTCCCACGTGCCTCCATGATGGATTCATCTTCTTTTACGATAAATATCTGTATTAAGTACTCCTCAGTTTATCAAGAATGACACCTCTAGTATGATTTTTCTGTGTTCTTGTTTGCTTTTTTACTTTGTTTGTGATGAAACCTAAGCCAAGAACCTGGTTGGTTGTTTCCGTAGCCAGGAGCAGGAATACCGAGCGTGTGGTGCAGGGGTGCTGTGCACATGACTGAGCCCCCCCCTTTCTCTCTGCTTCCTATTCTCTTGTCACTGGTCCTGCGGATTCTAAGACCAGGCTTTCTCTTCTTCTGTAGCAGCTGGGTGGTGGCATCTTCTTTGCTCTCTTTCTTCTATAAATTAACAATTCATTTTTGTCAGTGCCCAGGACTGGCCAGGTCTCCGGAGGCTTAACTAGGTTCTTGATGGGGACCACTAAGCTACCTTGCTCAGGAACAGTTTCTCTTAGGTGCCTGAGGGCTGTCTACTTTAGCAGGAGGGAGAGAGAGAGAAAGAGAGAGAGAGAGACTGACTTAGAGAGAGTAAAACAGTCTTCTTAGCAAGATAGATCTTAGTCTTTAGTAGAGCTTGGTGATCATCAGCAGAGACATGGTCAGGAGAGAAGATAGAGTCAGAGTAAGGGGGTCTGTGATAGAATGCGCATGTTCCTGACTGCCTTCCTGTCCAGCCTAATATAAGGCTGATCTCGTGCCTCTCGGCACCACAGGTGTAGAGACTGCCCATTCACCACTGCTCTCATCTCCCGAGCTCTCGTGCTTGTTAGGGGAACTAACTCCCTCCCCACGTCCTTCAACCCAGGAGTTCCATTATTGAGCTATACAGGTATTTCTTATCACTCTCACTCCTCCTAGCCATAGGCTACATGGGCTGCTACACATTTTCTGCCTTTTAGAAATGTGTTAAAAAGGTTTGCTCTCTGATGACCACCACTCAATTTCGTCAGGCCCCCACACAATACTATTCCCTGCTAGAATTTTGAGTTTATTCAAGTGCATTTTAATTTCACCGAGATGGGAAGGAGGTGGTGGATGAGTCAGTATATCTTCAGGAACCTTCTGTCATCACACCTTTATTCCTTCCTGGGTTTTTTGTCACTTGTGATTTACTTATTTTTTAGAATTAATAAAATCCTAAACTAATAATTTCTTAACAATAAATAAAATCCTAAGACCCACACTTCACATTTAATTTTCCTTATTTTCTCTTCCTCCCTGTTCCCCTGATAAAACTGAATAAACTCTCAATTCCTCTTGGCCTTCTCTTGACTATCCATGCCTGTATGTATCAAGTGTTGGTGACAGAGGGTGGACTTTGAAACGCCTTGGGGAGAGGTCCTTTATGTAGCAATGAAAGAACTTTTCTCCCAAAACAAATGCTGGTTGCCTGAGCACATGAGATACGGGGTCTTGGGTTAGTTTCTTCCCATCCTTGGAGGCCTGGGGTAGGGATTGTAGTAGACGCTCATTACTCAGATAGTGGCACACCTGACATCCACCCAGCTTTTTCCTTACAGAACAACAGGCTATCTGGCCTCAGATGCCATCTTTCAGAAGAGACTTCCTGAGACTTCTAACATTTCTGGGGAATGGGTGTTTACTATTAAATATTTAAAGTGACTGAGGTAAGAGAACTAGTGACATTAGAAACACAAATTGCCACTCTTTTTTCTTCTCCATCGTCAATTTTAAAATTAAAGTAAAATTAGACTTAGACTTGAGTTATTCACTTTATTATTATTTCTTGGTAAGTGATTCAACAACTTCCAAAGTGAAGAATTAGTTATAACTTTATATATATAATTTAAAAATTTAAAATTTCCTTTAAGTGAGTATTTCTTTTTCTCTCGCTCTTTCTCTCTCCTCTGTCTTAGTCTACCAGTGTGGAATATAATGTATCTTACTAAAAAAAAATGTGCTGATAAATAATATCTTATGCATCAGTGATTTATAAATTGACAAGGCCTCCTGGGGGTCTCTGGTCATATCATATGTTCTCCCAAACATTTGTGAAAAAAACTGATAATATTAAATAAAATAAACAGTAGCTTCAACTTTTATGTACTGTTCCTTCCTCTCAGATTATCAGGGGCATATTTTTATTAACAAAATGAATAGGAAAAGCAATCTAAATTCTTTGTGGAATGCGTACTATTTCCCATTGTCTCCTGTTTATTATTATTTTTTTAAAGAACATTTCCTCCTGATAAAGTATATACTAATGCTTGCCTGTGGTGAGCCCTGACATTAGCCTTAACTGCTTCTAACAAGGCTTTTCTTTCCCCTAATTTAGGGAGCAAAAGTCCTCCTCAAAGTGTGCTAGGTTTAAATTCCATCACTTCACTTTAATGATGTCTTTTGTTCTAGCAGCTGAGGTCCATTACTCTTTTGCCTGCCAAAGATAGCATTTTTGTCCCCATCCATGGCATACTTTTCCCTTTCTTCTTCTTTACTCACCTTTTTTTCCTTTTTTATAGGTTAAATTGGATCTGCAGTCTAATGAATACATACAGGCTGGCAAGAAAGAGCCACTTGTCTCGGGGGCTGAGCCAGCTGCAAGTATAGAGCTTTCATTTGATCTTGAGGACATAGAACAAAGAATACTAACATTATACTAATCTTCACAGTCAGATGGGAAGCATTTTAGGAATCCTTGGAAATGTGGAATGGATTAGGGACACCATTGAAACCAGCACATTGCAGTGGTAACATCTATATGTAGTATCCAGAAGTGAAGCAGCTTGTTGTAATCTGAATAGAATTGGGTATATTAAAGAATGACCATGTGGGAAGATTCAGTTTTTTCTAGTCTTATCAGGAACTATACTTTGAATTTTTAACTTGAAAAAGCACAACAAGAATAGCTAGGTTATGACGACAAATAAGTCTTAAGGGTAAAGAGAGCTTATTGCAATACTTTATTTTAGCTCCCAAAGTGACTTTTGTTTCTTCCTTTCAAAATTATGTTTTCTGCTGGGTGCAGTGGCTCTTGCTTGTAATCCTAGCACTTTGGGAGGCAAATGTGGGTGAATCACCTACGCTCAGGAGTTTGAGACCAGTCTGAGACAGTTAAGACCCCCCACCCACCTAAAAATAGAAAAACTAGCCAAGCGATGTGATGGGCACCTGTAGTCCCAGCTACTTGGGGGCTGAGATGAGGCTCACTTGAGCCCAAGAGTTTGAGACTACTGATGAAGCTGGGAGGCTCCAGCACTTTATCCCAGGGGGACTAAGTAAGACTGTATATCAAAAAAAAAGAAAGAAAGAAAGAAAGAACGAAAGAGAGAGAGAAAGGAAAAAAATTGTGTTTTATAATGAGTCTTCATTATTATGATTTAAGAGACAATATTTAGATTTTAGATATAAAATAAAAGCAAAAATATCAAAACATAAACATTAGCCTATGTTTATATTCCATTTATACTAAATGTAATATAAAAATATTTATATTCCAAATAGTGTGACTGATCTAAGCCAAATGCATTGTCAGAAATAGAAAACAAGTCACACGAATTGTATTTCCCTTCAGCATTATTTTTGCCTTGATTTTATGTCACATTATATAGGGCTGTTTCCTGTACTCATTAAATAGCCAGCTAGCTACATATTTTGAACGTTTTTAACTTAAACATACCATTTACAATATCCAAGACTTTCTCTTCACTACAGAATTTACCTTAGCCCAGGCACCTGCCTAACCAGCAGCTGAAACTTGAAATACGTAGTTTGTCTGGAGGGATTTGTGAGATATTAAAAGATTATATTTGTGCATTCTATCTTTCTTATTCTTGACTTTGTGCCTTGAATGTCAGTTAAGTTGAAAGTCCTAAATCTGTGGTCAGTGTTCAGATGTTTGTACTCAGAGTGTTTGCTTCAGAAAAGTCAGTCAAATTAATTACTCAAAAAGTGCTCTAATATCTCTGAGTGCATCATACCCACACCTTTCTTGGTGTCCTCTTGAAGTACATTAGAGATACACACATCAGGGCCTGAATGACTGCAAAATGTACACCATCACCACTTATGTTGATGTCTTAAGACATTAGTCCTCTGGAAAGCATTGCATTGATTTATCATATGTACTGATATTAAAGAGTTATTTTGATCCTCTTAAAATTCTGTCTAAGTCACATATAGAAACCGTCATATAGCCCCCTCCTCTGCACTGGCTGAACTGAGCTGAGCATTTCTGGCAACCTTTCAGACATTCTGGCACAGAATGTTCCAAGCAGCCAATACTAACTGTTCAATATTTTTGATGAAATAAAAACTATTTGACAGCCCCGCTACGAATAATGGAGATCACTGGGCTTAGAAATGGAGAGATGAATAGTTTTTGTTACAAGTTAATAAGTGGGAATGACTGTCCCTGACTGCATTTCCCAGGTTCCTCTGCAGTCACACCAAACTCCAGGAACAGGCACTTCCACAGTGAACACGTCAGACTACATCACTCTTGGGGGAAGAAGTGTGCTGGATAGGGGATGAAGAAAATGAGCTCTTCAGACCAAATTCCACTCTCTAGGCCTCAGCTTCTTCATCTGTTTAAGTGGGGAGTCGATATTTATTTTTTATCAACCAGAGAGTGTCTGAGTAGGCCTACACTATCAAGGCTTAATGCCAGGGCCACGTCTTCTGGGAGATGTTTTGAATAGGACTTCACATTTCTTACTCCAGAGACATTGATGCACTTTTTTACTTTTTTATGGGTTAGCTATAAGCAGAATTCAAAGAAATAATGGTGTAATTATTTAATATGCATGATATTAATTATTATCATGCTTATACCCCTGCTATTTGCGGTGAAACTGATTTGTTTTTATTTCTACAGCACACTCTTAAAAGGAAACTATGCCTGTGGGTGAAATTACACTTTTGTTAATAAAGTATTCTAATAATTCTTTGATGTATATATTTGTGTCAAAATCAGTCTGTCTACACACACATGCAAAATATAGCGGGGCCTAAAAGCCATAGAATGGATCAATTCAGGTCCAAGAACTTTGTTGCTTCTTTCTTTCTTTGAGTCACGGAAAATAAGGTCTAGTCCTGGAATTATGAAGGTACAAGAAAGTGGAAAGGATTGTCATTTCATGTTGAGAAAATATTTCCTGTTATTTTGAGTTCTTCATGGGAAAATATATATGATATACTATCAAAGAGTAGTAAAGCATAAAAATTACACCTGTATAAACAAATGTGCAGAAGAAAGTCTCAGTGAAAATACATTAACTGTAACAATAGCTGTCAGTGGAGTTACTATAACGGATTTGTTTTTCCTTTTATCTTTTTTATAAATTCCAAATTTGCATCAACAATGATTTATAATATTTTGTAATAACTGTGAATGATAAAAGTGAGCTATGCGTAATGTATTAGTAAATATTTTTGAGTGAATGTTATTTGGGAATCTGATAACTTCTAAAAAAAAAAAAAAAAAAGAAAGAAAGAAAAAATGAACCAGGGGTGAGTCTGTAACCTGAATTTGTGGGCTTCTTCGGTTGACACCAGGAGTATAGTCTTTGTCCCATCAAGATTCTGGGAGTTATTCTTCCTCATCGCCCCACGTATGTGGTGCTTTCTGTAAGGCCAAGTTCAGGGGCACTGTGTCAGTTGACTTCTTTAATTCTTCCTGCCGGTGCCCACCCTCCTCCTGCCCAGCACTGTGAGCCTTGTCCCTGAGAAGTGCCATCAGCATTTCCCACAGCCTACAGTATATTCTTGTTTGCTTATTTCATTACTTCAAAATATTGAAAATCTCTTCTAGTTATTGGCAAATTTTATTGATCTTTATTCCTAAAGTTAGTTTAATACTGACTTGTTCCTCACCAAATTTCTGTGAATTCTTACTTTCTGTGGAGGCTCCCATTTTTCTCCTCACAATATTAACATGACCACTGCATGTGAGTTGCAATTAACTTACGGTTGTTTTGAGCCCAAAGCCTCACGAAACTTGTGTAACTCCTAAGTCTCTTCATCTGTCTTGACCTGATAGAGTCCAGTGTCCCTAATGGGAGGAAATTATTTTCTAGTGTAGCAGTGAAAAGAAAATTAATACACCAGCAAAATGAAAAATGTATATTTTCTAACCAAATCCTATTCTTTTTCTACCCTTTTTGACATTCTAGCCAGTCCTCACCTGGTGTTCTATTACTCTATTTTTTTTTTCTTGAATGTGTTATCCAACATGCTTGTCTTACATGCTTCTCTGTCTAGAGAAAATCTAGATAGGCCTTTTAAGTGTTGATAAAAACTCCAATATTCCCAATAAATATTGGGAGTAAATTTAAAAGTTTGCAATACAAGCTTGGCACCTGTGACTCAAGCAGCTAAGGCGCCAGCCACATACACCTGAGCTGATGGGTTCGAATCCAGCCCGGGCCTGCCAAACAACAATGACGGCTGCAACCAAAAAATGGCCAGGCATTGTGGCGGGCGCCTGTAGTCCCAGCTACTTGGGAGACAGAGGCCGGAGATTCACTTGAGCCCAGGAATTGGAGGTTGCTGTGAGCTGGGATATCACAGCACTCTATTCAGGGTGACAGATTGAGGCTCTGTCTAAAAAAAAAAAAAAATTTTGCAATACAAGGAGGGACTGTCTTGTTTGGTGACTCTGGCCATACTCGATCTATGAAAATAAAGAAACTTTATTACCATGCTCTGAGACTTTGCTCAGACCAGTGATGATTCTACCGCAGGGAATAGTAAGATTGTCACGACAGCGTTGGACAACACTCTTAATCTAAGTGGAGAAAAGCAGCTTTTTCAAAAACTTGTATCATTTCCATAGGAACTGTAGCATTGTAATCAAATACCACGTAGCAAAATGTATTCCAGCTAATCAAATACGTGATATTGTACTTTACAATGAATGACATGCAACATTGAAAGTGTTGGCGAAACTGCGGGTCACAGAAAAACCATTTTTTCTGGATCTTGGATTTGACTTTAAAATAAAAAGATTGGAATACTTTAGTGTTTGGGAGAAATATACAATACTAAAATCGATGCTTTAATTCTGATCTTTTAAACTTTTTAGTAATACAGGGTTTCTTAAGCTCACATTTTATTATTTACATTTTTTTACTATTTATTTCCATTTAAATTGATATGAAACAATGTTAAAATATTTAGGCTAAGCCTTCTTTCTTTCTTTGATTGTTAATTTCTCCACTTTTGTTAGGATATTTCTTTAAATGAAGTTTCTTTATTTATAATTTACTTATAATAAGATTTAACAATTTAATGGGCTGTGACAAATATATGAAGTAGAGTAACCACTACCATGATCATGCCACAGATTATTTCTGCCATGCTGCAAAGTACCTTTGAGCCCTTTTCAGTTAACCCTCTTCTCCAACTGTTGACATCTAGAAAATACTCTTATTCGTTGTAATTTTGCCTTTTCTAGAGTTTCTTACAAGTAAGATCAAAAAGTGTGCAGTATTTATAACTAGTGTCTTTAAGGTACTAGCATAAGTTTGAGATTCATTCAAACTGTTATATTTTTGATCTTTTTATTGCAAAGTAATATTCTATGTTACAGACAGCCCAGATTCTTTTTTAAAAATGTTCTTCAATAGCATTTGAATTATTTCAATTTTGTTTCTATTCTGGGGGCTTATGAATAAGGCTTCTAAGAATATCTGCATACCAGTTCTTTTGTTGACAAGTATTTTCATTTATCTTGAGTTAACATAAAAGAACAGGATTGCTGGATTTAGCACAGATATAGATTAAAACGTGCAAGAAAAGATCACTGCGTTTAGAGCAGATCTATCGTTTTCTTTTGTACTTCCAATGTCTGATATTTCCAGTTATTCTACAGCCTCATTCACACTACTCAATACTGTCAGTCTTTTAAATTGACCCTGAATGTGTATATATGTTAATGTGCTTTTGATTTTATTTCTGTAGAGATTAATGTTATAGAGCATTTATATATATGTTCATTTCTCATATGTGTCTTATTCAAGAGTTATCATTTAGGAGAATGTTCCCAAGTTCCATCAGAATTTCTGGAAAAATATGGAATTTCATTTATTTCTGAGTAGTACTCCACAGTCTGTGTAGAGAGAGATTGAGAGAGAGAGAGAGAGAGAGAGAGAGAGCCCATGTTTTCTTTACCCATTCATCAGTTGATGTGCTCTTAGGTTGATTCCATATCTTTGGTATCATGAATTGGTCTGCATTAAAGTGGAAGTGTCTTTCTTATGAGACGACTTCTTTTCTTCTGGGTAGACATCCTATACTGGGATTGCTGCTGGATCTAACATACTATCATTGTTTTTAGGAATCTTCATACTAGTTTCCAATGAGGTCACACTAATCTGTAGTCCCACCAATAGTGTGTGAGCATTCCTCGTTCTCTGCATCCACACCAACATCTGTTATTTTTTTACTTTTTCATAACAGCAATTCTGACAAAGGTTAGTTGGTATCTCATTGTGGTTTTAATTTGCGTTTCCCTGACAAACATTTTCTTTTCATCTGTCTTAGCCACTTATCTTTCTTCTTTTCAATGAATTCTGTTCATGTTCTTGCTCACTTTTTGATGGGATCATGTGGCTGCTTCTTGCTGATTTGTGTGAATTCTTTGCTCTTTTTGGATATTAGTCCCTGTGGGATGTATCGTTCATGAGGAAGTCACCAACATAGACCAATGTGCAGCAGAATTTTTCCTATGTTTTCTCTACAATTTTTATGGTTTCATGCTTTATATTTAAGTCTTTAATCCATCCTGAATCAATGTTTGCATATGGTCAGGGATAGACATACTGTTTCTTTCTTCTGCTGTGGCTATTCAATTTTCACAGTGCTCTTTATTGGATAGGGTGTTCTTTCCCCAGTCGATGTCTTTCTCTGCTTTGTCAAGGATCTGTGGATTGGAGTTATGTGTTTCTGTTTCTGGGTTCTCTGCTCCGTTCCTTTGGCCAGGACCCTGCTGCTGTGGTTAGACAGCCTTGTTGCATAACCTGAGGTAGGTAATATGATGCCTCCAGATTTGTTCTTTTTGCTTAAGATTGCTTTGACTATTCAGACTGCTTTTGGACCCAAATGATGTGCAAAACTATTTTTTCTAGATCTATGAAATATGACATCAGCATTTTGATGAGCTTTTCATTGACTCTGCAAGTCACTTTAGGCAGTATGGACATTTTATCAATGTGAGACCAACCATGGGATGTGCTTTTATTTTGTTTGGGTTGCCTACTATAACTTTTGTCAGTGTTTCCCGGTTCAATTTATATAGATCTCCACCACCTTAGTTAAGTATATCTAAGGGATTTTATTTTCTTTGTTTCTATTGTAAATGGTACTGAAGCCTTAGTTTGACCCTCAGCTTGACCGTTACTAGCATATGGAGATACTAAGGATTTGTGTACATCGATTTTGTAATGCGACACTTTGTCAAATTTATTTATCAATTCCAAGAGTCTTTAGATGGAATCTTCATGATTTTCTATATGCAAAATATCATTGACAAATACGGATAGTTCCTGATTTGGATACCATTTATATTTTTCTCTTGCCTGATTGCTCTAGCTGGGACTCCCAGTATTATGCTGATTGGAAGCAGTGACGGTAGGCACCCTTGTTTCATTCCAGTTCTTCGTGGGAATGCTTTCAACCCTTCCCTACCTAGCGTGATGCTGGCTGTGGGTTTGTCCTGCACGGCTTTTATTACGTTAACTGTGTTCCTCATGCTTAGTTTATTAAGGGTGTTTATGATTTTATTAAATGCTTTTTCTTTACCTATCAAGGTGATTATATGGTCTTTCATTTTGTTTGTTTGTTTTGTGGGGAATCATGTATATTGATTTATTGATTTGATTTATAGTCACATAAGCTCCACTCACTTTCTTCCTTTTATTAAAAAGTTATTTATATTCTTTCAGATATCTTAACATCTTCAAAATTGATATATTCTTAATTAATATTAACATAAGTGTAAAATGAATCATGTTCTACAATTTTGAAAGAGGTATTTAAAAAATATACACTAATTCTGTGGAAATTAAGTTTGTGGAGATTTGGACTAAATCTTATGGTTCGGGCGGCTCCTGTGGCTCATCGAGTAGGGCGCCGGCCCCATATACCGAAGGTGGCGGGTTCAAGCCCGGCCTCGGCCGAACTGCAAAACAAAAAAATTAGCCGGGCGCTGTGGCGGGCGCCTGTAGTCCCAGCTATTAGGGAGGCTGAGGCAAGAGAATCGCTTAAGCCCAAGAGCTGGAGGTTGCTGTGAGCAGTGTGACGCCATGGCACTCTACCCAGGGCGATAAAGTGAGACTCTGTCTCTACAAAA
>CAUYON010060196.1:0-12928 GCA_963573935.1 Arctocebus calabarensis
AATAAGGCTTCAAAATAATAAAGAAATGCAGGGTGGCACCTGTGGCTCAAAGGAGTAGGGCACCAGCCCCACATGCCGAAGGTGGCGGGTTCAAACCCAGCCCCAGCTAAAAACAGCAAGGAAAAAAAAAAAAAAAAAAAAGATATATTAGGCTCAGCGCCTGTGGCTCAACGATCTAAGGCGCCAGCCACGTACACCTGAGCTGGCGGGTTCAAATCCAGCCCGGGCCCGCCAAACGACAACGGCTGCAACCAAAAAATGGCCAGGCATTGTGGCAGGTGCCTGTAGTCCCAGCTACTTGGGAGGCAGAGGCAAAAGACTCACTTGAGCCCAGAAATTGGAGGTTGCTGTGAGCTGTGATGCCACAGCACTCTATCCAGGGTGACAGCTTGAGGCTCTGTCTCAAAAAAAAAAAAAAAGAGACGCAAACATTATAACCTAATTCTTTGTACCCTCAAACTAATCTGAAATAAAAAATTAAAATAATAAAGATAAAAGCAAATTATAGTTTAAAAAACACCACCAAGCCCCCAGCAAAAACCCAACAGAGAAATCATCAAGCCCCTCACTAATCTCAGGAAGACACAGAGCACAGCCCATCCCCTGGCTAAGAAAACATGACAGTTTATGAAGGAGCCCAGGACAGCCACAGGTAAACCAGGTGTGAGCGCATTAGGACAAAGAGAAAAGGATGGCTTTTATTTTAAAGACACTTTATTTTCAAAACCTCACAATACTACTTTGGTCCATCCTGCCCGCTCAGCAGCTGAGGGGTGATCTGCAGGAGCAGGTTCAAGAGTGACTAAAAATCCTGTAAAAAGCAAGGATTTGGATAGTTCCCCATTGCCCAACCCTACCCTCACAAGGACACTTGAGCAGCAATTACGCCGATGGCCCTATCCCTAAGTCAAGCTACACTCACAGTGGGTAGCAGATAGGATGGCATCCACTGCAGCCGTGATCCACTCTACCTTCCCACGCATCAGACGGGGCTGCCGACAGGAGGGAGGGAAGTCATGGTTCTAGACCGGCTCTAGAGTTGCCATGCTGGCCCTAACATCTCCAGAGACAGTCAGCCTCTGGGGCCTGTGAAGGCAGCAGCAACAGCAAAGTGCCTGTTTCACAAGAGCACCCACCTGCCAGGTGCTTCTCAGTAGGTCACAGCACTTGACAACCTGATCAAGGCCATTCATCGTGTTAGACCCTGTGTGCAGTCCTCAGGTCTGGGTCTCTTGATGTGAACATGATCAAGTATGCAATTAAATGCCCCTTGTGCTGGGAGAGCACAGAAGATGTAAGGTCTGTTCACGAGAATCACATCTCGGAGGTACAAAGCAGAACATGAGCCCCAGTTGACTCAGCTGACCAGAGAGTACAGTGACAGCACTGGGGACTCTTAGAGGCTCTGTAGGTAGAGATGGCATAACAGGCCTGGCCACAGGTCTCTGCAGGAAGGGGGTCCCCATCCCGTGCCTTGCCCAAGCTGGGCAACCTACTTTCCCTATCCTGGGAGCCAACAGGCTAGCGTTCCTGCCCCATGGGGGTCTGGCTTTTGGGAAGCAAAAAAGGATCAGTGGATGCTGCAGCCGACTGGGGAGTCTCTCCAGCTCCCTCACTCAGCTCCAGGACCATAGGCCCCCCCATTATTGAGATGTGGGGAGAAAGATATACCTAGTAAGGGAGGCAGAGAAATGAGGGGGCAGGGGAAGCTGGGGTGGAAGTGAGGGGATGTGCTCAGCTGCTGAGAGGTCACAGGGACTAGATCACCAAGCTGGGAGTGTGTCCAAGAGCAGACAGAGAAACGAGACAAGTACAGACAAGCACCCTGGGGCCCTGTGGCTAAGGAGAACAGAGAAAAGGGTGGTCACCAACAAGCAGGGCCCCAAGGAACACAGGAGAATACTGAAGAAATCACAGCATCCCTGCAGGAAAAGGTGGTGGGCAGAGACAGAGCCTGACTTCAGACAGAACATGAAGACTCGATTTCCACGACAAGAGGAATGGCGGAAAGAGGGGGAGAACTTGGTGGACTGCTGGTGACTTGAGGGACTTGAGGGAGGGAGGGAGCCCAGCTGAGGTTTGTGGCCATAAATGGAGCCTGGCATTTTGGGATAACAGAACGTCACCAGCAACCAGGGACTGGATCCCAACTGGGAGGCAAAACCACAGAGGATATTATTGGAACAATAGGCAAAATCTTAGTGAAAAGCGACAGCATTACATCAATCAATGCTAAATTTCCTGATTTTGATCACTGGGTTCTGGTGACGTAAAATAATGTGTGCGAACTTGTTAAAAAGCGAACATTTAAATACTTAAGACACGAAGAGGCACAAGGCCTGCAGCTTCCTAAACGGCACAAAGCGAGGTGGGGATGATGGAGAATGGGATAAATCCTGACAACTGGCAACTGGGCAAAGCTGGGCATGTATACAAGGAGCTCTTTGTACTATTCTTGCAACTTGTTTAAGTTTGAAATCACACCAAAATTTAAAATTACTGTAAATAGTCATCCAAACCCAGAAGGCGGAGCATGTAGACAACTAGTCTGATCTTGTTACAACATCAATGCTGTAATAAATAACTTGAGCAGGTGAAACTGTCCTGGCTGAGAACTCGAAAGTCATAATCAAATGCAGCACATAACCAATGGCCGGATGCTAGATTGGGATAAAAAAGACCTACTACAAAAGTCACTTTTAGAACATCTTAAGAAATCTGAGTACGCCCTGGGCATGAGGGGACGTGGGAACTCAGTGTGGTGAGGCATGATAAGGCACAGCGTGTGGGAAAGTATATGGGGACGAATGTTCACATGTGTCTTTGAAAATGTGTATGCACTGAAGTATAGTAGATGTTACCTGCCAAGGTCAGTGCCGGCTGCACAAGTACTCACTGCACTCACCAGGTGTATTAGAAAGTAAACAGTGAATCACTGACTTGCTGACAGCCGACACCCCTCCCCCGACCTGTCTGTCCACCACCTTCTCAACACTACTGCCCGGTGCCTCCCAACAGGCTGAGCCCGCCCTGCCCACCTAGCTCCTCCATCTCCCCTCTCAGCCAATTGCCCGGTCCACCCAAGCCCTGCATCACCCCGATACCTCTTTCCCACCACATCCCACTGCTGGCACCATCACAAACACAGAAGCCCGTGCCTTTGCTCACTCCAGCTGTGCTGATCTTTCACTTTCCTTCTGCCCACCCGACCTCTGCCTCCTAGTCCAGTGCTCCCTGAGAAGGAACCTGCCACCTTGGGCCTGGACCTCAGTGCCAGCTGGCAGGCAGGGATGTTCCTCAGACATGGGGGTGGTGCCCTGCCCTGGGGCCTATGGTGCTGCAGCTCCCTAGCCCAGGGTCCCAAATGTCGACATTTGGGCCTCAGCTCAGCGGCCTCTGGAGACCACCACATCTAAAGCATCCCCCCAAGCCACTGGCTCACAGCAGTGTCTCCCACCTAGAGGCCCTGCATTCCCCTTTTCTTTTGGATGGTCTCCCTCTAGGCAAACAACGTCTGTCTTGCCCAGGATCCCCAGCACCTTCAGAAGGTGGCTGCTTTCACCAGAAAAGATCTGCTAAGTGCAACATGTACTAAAAGTATTTAGAGAAATGTCTCAGCTCTCATGCATTGGACCGTAAGAACCAAAGTACACATGCAAGCAGGAGGAAAGTCACTAAGGAAACAACTGAGCACACGTGCTTAGGTTATTTGCATTCTAACTCCCCCCTGGACTGCTGAAAACTTGGCCGCAGTCTATCTTGTAGGTCTAATGATATGACACAGAAACAATCCATAAATTCAATGCAAATTCCAGAAATATCCAGGAAGCATACATAAAATATAACACTCCTAAATTTTTAATCTAATTAATCTTTCAGTGTGTGTATATAGAATTAAAAAATGTTTTCTTCAAAAATTATAAATGCTGGCAGGTTCAAACCTGGCCAGGGCCTGCTAAACAAAAGAAAACACAAAAAAATTATAAATGCCTTTGTATTTGAATGAATTATATCAATAATAATTTATTATTGACAAGCACACAAAGTCAAACATTAAATCACTTTTTAAAATATAAATGCTTTATTTTATTAAAACCAACAGTCTATCTCTATTAAATAATATTAAAAAGTAACTATAAATAACCAAAATGATCTAACTAGAATTAACATAATTTTGCTTTAAAATGCAATTAAATGTGTGGTAAGGAACTTATGAAATTATGTAACTCACAAGCAGTGTCACATGAACACAGAAAAAGGGCACAGATAAGACAACAAACTCCGAAGAGAGAAGGGCGTCTGGCACGGTGGGGAGGGGCTCTCTTGGGACCCACCACAACCTAGACACAGGAGCCCTTTCTAAAGAGGTTTCCTGTCTCCTGGACCAGTCTCAGCGCATTCTCTGGTCAGACTCCCGCTGGAGTCACCAGCAGTGATTTCCTCACAGCTTGGACAAGGTGCAAAGTCAGGACCCTGTGGGTTTGTTTCACTAAAGGCATAACCACTCCTGGAGGGACCAAGAGCCACTCGCCCTGACCACCGAATTCTGAGGCCAGCACCTGGATCCGAGGTCCCCTGAGGCAGCAGAGAACCTCTCCCATGACTGACACTCCTCTTCTGAATCACCAAGGGCTGACCAAACTGCCACTCAAGCCAAGCACCAGGTCTGGCAGAACCAAGCTGGGCACTACTAGTCACTACCTGTGACGTGGTATCACAGTAGCAGTCAGCTGTCCTGAGGAACCAGGAAACACAGGCACCAAAGCCCCTGTCCCCAACCACCCAGCCCATAGAGATGTGTCTCGTTTGCCTTCTGAAGGAGCATGAGGTCCAGATTATTGGACATTCATGTTCTTGTTTTTTAATTCTTGCTTTTATCCCTTTCATGGTTTTCTGAAGGCAAAAATCATACCCTACATGCCCTTCAGGCCCCATTACAGTGCACTATGAGAGCAGGTGCTCACTTTGCTATTTAGCAAGGGACACTGCACGGTCATTTGTAATCTGCAGTGTATTAAATAAATCCTTCGGTAAGTGACAAGTTACATCATTATGAGCAGAGCTCCTTTCATGCTGGACTTAGTATTTGACATGAGATTCCAGTAAACAAAGGACAGTTTGATTATCCTTAGGGAAAAAAGGAAAAACAGGAACATCAATAAGTAAAATTTATAAAATTCTGAAAAGCTACCTGGCCTAATTGAATACTAACCTTTTTAAGAGAATCTCCATGTCTTTCCTGAATATACTTCAGGAATGCTGTGGTCCACTGCAGAGTGGTTGCCTTATCAGTCTCGGCATTGCAGAATGGGACTAAAAGATTCAACTCATCACAACAAATGCGGATTCTGCGCCTACAGGCAAAACCCAAAGTAATCACATAGAGAAGCTGAAGCCAGGCAAACATGTAAAAGGCAGAGTTTCATTGTATTACCAGAAAGCTTCACGGAGCCGGGCCACTGCGTTCCTTGGACGCGCTTGCCTTCACGGGTGAGGGAGCAAACACTCTGCCAGGGCCCTCCTATCTGTGGCAGCGATTACTGCCTCAGGTCGCTTGAGCACCCAGATGCCCTTGCGGCCCCAGCATCCCCCACACACACAGTCCCTGGAGCTTCCCATTCACTGCTCCAGACGGGGTTCCAACCTCTAGACCAGGGATGGCCCCAAACCCTCTGAAACTGGAAGCAACATTTTGTGCCTGTGCTTTTTATGGGCAGATCGGTTCACTCAAACTGTTATCTGCCCCCCGCATGCCAGACACGGTATCAGTGACTCAAGCACAGCTTTCACAAGCTCCGAGGGGCCATGACTCAGAAAGGATCACAGACCACCAGTCTGTTAATACCTGGAACCAGGTCTTTTTAGATAACTGAAATCACAACTTGAGTCTTACTACTGGACTACTTTTTAAACTGTGACGTAGGACATGCAGAATTGACCCTGGGTGACTACAGCCCTCATTACTCATCTTCACACCTGAATGCTTAGAATTCTAACCAGAGACTTGACTTTACAAGGTAAGAACAGATGACTAGACCTTCTTGGACTTCTATTCACTTACCCAAATACTATTCACATGTTGCTTATTTAATCTAACCACAAGTCTATAGAGTAGAGTTAGAAGTCAAACTTTCAAACTGTCACCATATGGTTCAAGGCTTTTAATATAGTAGGTACTCAATACACATTCATTACATAAATGTCAAAGTAGGTAAAATGCCTTTATAATTCATGCTGAATTTAGAGAAGTCCTTCAGTTACAGAGTATGTGTGTACATGTATCATAAGAAAGATTTCTAGCTAGCTTTAATAAATCCCTTTAAAAAGAAAGAAACTGCCTTAGGTCAACATTCAACACTAGAGCTTTAAAGGTAAGTATCTGTCTCACTCACTGCTTTTTATTTCCTGGGCCTACAACAGACATTGGTACACAGTATTTGATAAATGACTAAACTAATTAATGATATATTAGGGAGACATTATGTAAAAGCCCAACTGTAGTAGTAAAAATTTAACTGCCATTTGATTCCACGAAGAATAGAACAAATAAAATCTCTAGACAAACAAACTTAAGTTTTAACCTCCTCCTTCCCAACACTCTTAAAAAGAACCAAGCAAAACTTGCAAAACTAAGTTGCCTGGTGCACAGGAATTAACAGAATGTCCTGGGGACATACCAGGCTGGCCTGTGACTGGCATCTGGGAATTCAGATTTCCTCGGGAGACTAGCAACAAGAGCAGCTCCCCGGATCTAAACTACATGAACAAAACAGCTCACACTGAACACCTGCTTCCTGGTTGGCACTATCTCACCCCACTGCCCAAACACACTGCTGGGAACCAAGCAAGCCTGTGGGATCCTCAGAGAGGGCAGTAGGACACCCGTGCCTGGTGTCCTGGCTTCTCCTCACGTGCCCTTGGTGGTTCTGCTCTGGACTGTTTCTCACCACAGCACCGACATGACTATGACTTCATGCTGAGTCCGGGGCATCCTCCTAGTGAGTCACTGAACTCAGGGGCAGTCATGGGGATCCCTGATCTCCCAGCAAGATAAAGTCAATGGTACTCTTGCCTTTTTCCCCTCCCTTTAAACACAGAAACGGCTACTGTTTTATCTGTAACACGCCCATCTGAGGTAACTGTGTAGGAGCTGGCCTAACAATCACACGCATTACCTTCTATCTCTCTCCATTCGGTTATGCCTCTCCCTACGCTGAGACCTTCCTCCCTGGGGCCCGCTCTGGGCCTGCTCCCCCAGGTTCGACTGTGAGGACTCCGAGGACTGCCAAGCACCCTGTGCGGCTGTGGAGCCTTCGCCCACATTCTGAATCTCTCCAAGGGCTCTTCGTTCTACGTTTGTGTCCAACTGACGTATTCTACTCCGATTCCTCTTATTTATTGCTTGTTTACATAGCGCTTCTTCTTTGCAAAAGAAGAAAAAAGTAGTATTTTAATTTTTTACTCTCAACTTATCCCAATTCATGTTGAATATAGTTTTTGGCATTTTCAATCCAAGATTTAAATTTTATCAGGTAAGAAGCATGATATTAAACCACAAAAATCTGTACTACCAGAGTTACTCAGCGTGAGCAGTGAGCACTAGGCTCCAAGCATGGTTCCCCCCACAAACTGGACATACATCTATAATCAGATTAAAATATTCCTTCTAAGGGTTGTGCAATCAATAGAACCTTGTCAAAAGTTCCCCTTTTTAGTCTACAAGTGTTATTATCTATGAACAGAAAAACCAAGAAGTTGTGCACTTACTCAGAAATTCAGAACACAAAGCTGGCAACATTTTCTTCAAAAAATATTTTCTTTTTCATGTGCACATGTCACATGTACAATTATTCTAATATGACAACTAATATTTTAACTGCAGCGCTCAGAACAGAGAACAAAATTAAAGTGGCTTAAGATTAAATATGCCCTCACCTTAGAAGTGATTCCTCTTACAAAAGCAGTATGAAATAGCATTGTAGCTTTCATGCTATATGGTTGGCAACAACTGACACCACACTACATGTGCACATGTCACATTTCCATCAAGAACTGCAGGCAGCTATGTAGTAGATGTGGTGACGTCACTCTCACATGCCAGACAAAGCCAAATTCTCCATACTAAGAAGAACTGATTAATGCAGATTTTGGAATGATAATATTTTAAGGGGGATACAGAGACAAAATCAATAGTTTGGTGATATTTTATTCTTTAACCTGAATTCTCATCTGTGCCTCAGAGATATTAACAAACGCGTCCTAGGAAGAAAAGGAAACCTAACAACTGACACAGGAGGAAGCAGCAGTGCCCCAGCCATCCTGTCTTCAGCTCTTGAAGAGCTGAGTGTAAGCTGAGCTATTTTGGGGGGTAACCTGAAAAACAGTTGTTTTCCAGGGAGGATTTAGACTTAACTTTGAAGTTAGCAACTTGCCTTCAGCAGTCTATTTCCAAAACTTCCTCGCTCACCTATTTCACTCCCAGCCTCTCTGTAGAGCAAACCATTAACTATTTGCTTCTCCAAAGCTTTCAGCAGATTTCAGGCCTCAGGAATGGAGTATAGAACTATGAAGTGCTCTCAGTAACTTCTGAAAAGGTATATGTCTATCATTTTACTGTTAAAAAAAAGCCCTCAAACTCAATGTTTCCATATCGAGGTTAATTATGACATTTGAGATTTGGAAGAATATTCAGAGTGAGACGACTGGGGGATGAACCTGAGATACACACTCACTCCCAAGGTGGGTTTCTTAAGTGTAGAGACCACCTCTCCCCTCCAGGAGAAGAAAGGACCCCCCCCCCCTGCCTCCCGCATCACTTACCTCCCACTTTAATCCAAACCTGCTCCGGCAAAGCTTTGTTCCTACTACCTAAGGTCTGTTTAGTGGACTCAATTTCTTGCTGATAACAGAAAGAAAATGCTCTAGGCAATCCAATATCCTGGTGCTTGGCAGCTTCAAGTATAGAACATGAGTTACTAGAACTCTGGAAAAAAATGAAGCCACATGAATTTTACCAATATGTGGTTTCATCTTTTTACTACACAAATAAAATACACTTAACAGAAGTAACATCAAAACTATTAATGTGCAATTTGAAGACTTTAGGCGCCTTGAAGATTTTAAAATAGTTCCAAACCATGCAAATACTCAAATTTTAAAAGATTATTAAGCTTATTAAGAGAGAAAAAATAATCCCCAGGTACTATGTTAAAATGCAACCATTTAATATTAAAGAGCAAAGACTCACAAATCATTTTCCCTACCTGCGTTTGTGAAAGATTAGAATTTCCTCCAGTAGAGCAAGCGTTTGTTGTAAACAGTGGGTACGTGAACTGCAAAGCAGTAGTTGCAGCAGCAGTTTTATTTTTCACTAGTGTTGTACATTTGTTTTGCTGCTGATGAAGAGGAACATTCATCAACTCAGATGGATGTCGAATAAGGGTGACCAAACTGCCAAGACAAAAGAAAACCCACACACCGTGAGGAATGTTGCCTGAGATGCTGTCCATGGTCAGATTCGTTGGGCAGTGGCTCAACTTTACAATAAACACTGCTCACCACGGAAATCCCCCTACAACTACCACCTAGTGTTGTGTGGAAAAGGCCATCGCTCCCCTCTTCCGCGGGAGGGGGGGTCAGTGTCACCTGCCTACGCTCATCACACCCTGACACCATCTCATGACATCCAAGAGGGTAATCTGGGGACAATGGTCTCAGCTTTCAACTTTCCTCACCCTTTTGTACACAGACCCAGACACGGCTCTCGCTACAAAAGGCGGCGCTTGGGGAGGCCGTGCTCGCACAAGGCACAACTTTCCGGTCAGTCCCTAGACGCAGTGGGGCTCATGGAGCCTCGAGGCAGGTGACTTCCGTACTGGGGTCCCCTCATCTCCGCCCAGCCTGGCACGGTGCCGGCCCCGACCCGCTGGCCCCTCGTGTCCGCCCCGCACGCACTTGTTGAGTGCCACGCCCGGCTCAGGGGGCTCCGGACCGCGCGCGGCGGCCGGCGGCTCCGCCGCGACGCTGTTGAAGCGGTCCTCCAGGCGGACGCGCACGGCTGACTTGGCCCGGGCCTCAGGCGCGCCCTCCGGCCCCGCCGCGGCCGCGCCCTCCTTGGCGGCGCCGTCGGCCCGAGCCCGCGCCCCCTCCGCGCCGCCGGGCGTCTTCTCGGCCGCGCCCGGCGCCGGCGCGCCCGCCTCGCTCAGCAGCATCATGCGCAGCTCCTGGAAGTCGATGTGGCCCAGGCAGGGCGCGTCGGCCGCCAGCGCGGGCGGGCACAGCACGGGGTACACGGGCGGCGCCGTCCCCAGCCCGCCCGTGGCGAAGCCGCCCGCGCCCGCGCCTGGGCCCGCAAGCAGTGCCGAGTTGAGGCGCGCCTCGAGCTCGCCGTCGGCCGCCTCCATGTGCGAGTAGAGGATGTGCTGCAGTTGCGTGTACTCCACCTCCGTCATCTCCACCAGACTCAGGTCAGCCGTGCTCAGGCTCAGAGCCGGCTCGCCCGCCGCGTCCCCGCCGCCCTCGGGCCCCGCCTCGCCGCCCGCCGCGCCCGCCTCAGGCGGCGGCTCCCGCGGCCCGGGGCCAGACATGCGACCGGCGCGGCGCGACGGCGGGGGCGGGCGGCGAGGCGGGGACGCGGCCGGACGCGGGGACGCGGCGGGAGGCGGCCACCGGCCCGAGCAGTACGCCGGCCTCCGCGGGCGCGCCGTTGGGGGAGGGAAACCGCTGAGCGCCGCACAGCGCGCCTGCGCCGCCCCGCCCCGCAACGGAAACCCCACCCCCTGTTCAGCCACGCCCCTCCGTTACCCGCCGCCGTCGGGCCCGCCTCAGGCCCAACCGCCCTCCCGCCCGGCCCCGCCCCGCCCCCGCCGGCAGCCTCGTGAGATGAAGACCCGATCCCGCTGTCCCGCCTAGCCCCACTTCCCGCCACGCCTTCGCTCAGGCCACGCCCCATCCGCGCCCCCTTGTGACCACGCCCATGCCCGGTAGCACCCACCCTCGCACTTCCCCTCCAGGCCACGCCTCCGTTGCTAGACCACGCCCCCTACCCTGTCCCCCGCTCCTCCCATCGTCAGGCCTCTCCCTGATGCCCGACCTGGCTCCACCTCCTGGCCCCGCTATTCTCCTAGTTTCCTCCCTTCATACCTCTCCCCTCCAGGCCACGCCCCGGCGTCTGACACTGCCCTCACCACACACCCCCTCTCCAACACTCCTCGCCCTGGCCCGCACTTTCCCACCTCCAGGCCGCACCTCCGGGAGGGCCACGCCCCCACTTCCGGGTCCTCACGGACCAATTCCTGACCTTATTCCTCCGCGGCGTCCAGTGACGCCCGGATCCCAGCCCCACTCATCTTCTTCCCGGCCATGCCCGCGCGGCCGGCTATTCCCCCACAGTCCAACCATGCCTTATTTTCGACCACGCCCCCTCTTTCAGGCCACGCCTCTGCTTCTCGGTCACGCCTCTTTCCCCGGCCACGCCCCATCGCTTGACCTCGTCCCTGCTGCTGGCCTTGCCTCCACGGCCGGACCACGCCTCAGTTTCGATTACGCCCCCACCGTGTATGTCAGAGCTCCGAAGCCGGACCAAGCCTTCACCTTTCACTACACCTCGCTTCCAGGCCACGCCCCTGACGATTGGCCACGCCCGCCGCCGGCCTACACTTGCTGTCGCGCGGTCTGGGTCGGGAGCAAGCACGTGTCCCCGCGCGACGACAGTGGTGCCCGGTGTCTAGGCCGAAGTGCAGCCCCTGTACCGTGGCAGCCTCCAAGCTGTGGTGCACAGACCGTTAGTCCACTGGTTTGAGTGTACTGTACAGCCCGAAGGCCACACATGGGGTATCCTCTCATCTCTCCCCTTCCACTCCCCTCACAAACCCTCCCTCCACCATGCGCTGCCACTAGCATCTGGGAGAACATTTGCATGGCTGTGGATAAAGACACCCGCCCCCCCCGCCCCATTACCAGTTACCCTTTTCCTCCTCCCCCGTCCAGCCTGGCGGCTACACCTTTGTCTAGAGAAGTTTACTTGCTCCAGAGTGTCATGGTATTCGTTGTCTTTAAACAGCTATTTTTGGCACTCAAAATAGTACCCGTCTCTCGTCCCCTTCCCCTTCTCAACCGGCGGTTGTCTGTTTTCTTTTCTTTTGGGGGGGGTAGAGTCTCTGCCCACTCTTGTCACCCAGGCTACAGTGCCTAGGCGTCATAACTCACAGCAACCTCAAACTCCTGGGCTCCAGTGATCCTCACGCCTCAGCCTCCCTAATAGCTGGGACTACAGGCGCCTGTCACCACGCTCGGCTAATTTTTCTATTTTGTAGAAACGGGGTCTCTCTCTTGCTCAGGCTGATCTTGAGCTCCTGAGCTCAAGCAATCCACCTACCTCACCTTCCCAGAGTGCTGGGATTAAAGGCATGAACCACCACTCTCGGCCTCCCTTGTCTGTTTTCAGTGTAGGAATTGGGACATTTAAAGCCTGTGGCTGATGGCATAGTCTTCTAAGCAGGCTCTTAATCTTCCTTCCTTCCTTCCTTCCTTTTTGGAAACAGTCTCATTTTATCGCCCTCGGTATGAGAGTGCTGTGGCCTCACTGCTGACAGCAACCTCCAGATCCTGGGCTTAGGCAATTCTCCTGCCTCAGCCTCCCCAGTAGCTGGGACCACAGGTGCCGCCACAATGCCCCGCTATTTTTTTGTTGCAGTTTGGCCAGGGCCGGGTTTAAACCCACCACCCTTGGTATATGGGGCAGGTGCCCTACCCACTGAGCCTCAGGCGCTGCCTGTAAAAAAATTTTTTTTTTTTTTTTTGTAGATACAGAGTCTCACTTTATCGCCCTGGGTAGAGTGCCGTGGCGTCACACTGCTCACAGCAACCTCCAGCTCTTGGGCTTAAGCGATTCTCTTGCCTCAGCCTCCCTAGTAGCTGGGACTACAGG
>CAUYON010060198.1:0-40566 GCA_963573935.1 Arctocebus calabarensis
CATTGTTAAAATGTCCATACTACACAAAGCAATATACAATTTTTTTTTGAATCATAGCTGTGTACAATAATTCAATCATGGGGTATAGTGTGCGGGTTTCACATACAATCGGAGATATTTTCATCAACCTGATTGACATAACATTCCTGGGATTTTCTCATTTACTATGTGAAAACATTTTTGATCCATATTTAGAAGTTTTCTCCTGACCCTTCAAATATGGACCACAAGTGTGATCTCACCCTTTATCCTCTCTCCCCCCTCCCTCTCCCTCCATTTCCCTCCCTCTCCCCTTTCCCCATCTTCTTGTGTAATAATTGGGTTGTAGCCTTTACTTGAAAGATATAAATTTGCTTCATATTAGGGGTGTATACATTGGATACTTTTTCTTCCATTCTAGAGATACTTTGCTAAGGAGAACATGACCAGTTCCATCCATGTAAATATGAAAGAGGAAAAGTCACCATCTTCCTTTAAGGCTGCATAATATTCCATGGTATACATGTACCACAGTTTATTAACCCATGCGTGGATCAATGGGCTCTTGGGCTTCTTCTATGACTTAGCAATTATGAATTGGGCTGCAATAAACAATCTGGTACAGATATCTTTGTTGTAATGTGATTTTTGGTCATCTGGGTATATTCCAAGTAAAGGAATTATAGGGTCAAAAGGCAAGTCTATTTTTATTTCTCTGAGTATTCTCCAAACGTCTTTCCAAACTGGATGTATTAGTTTGCATTCCCACCAGCAATGTAGAAGCGTTCCCTTTTCTCCACATCCATGCCAACATCTCTGGATTTGAGATTTCATCACGTGGGCTAATATTACTGGAGTTAGATGATATCTCAAGGTAGTTTTGATTTGCATTTCTCTGATGATTAAGGATAATGAGCATTTCTCCATGTGTTTGAAGGCCATACGCTTGTCTTTTTTTTTTTTTTTTTTTTATAGACAGAGTATCACTTTAAAGCCCAGGGTAAAGTGCCGTTGCGTCAAAATGCTCACAGCAACCTCCAGCTCTTGGACTTAAGCGATTCTCTTGCCTCAGCCTCCCTAGTAGCTGGGACTACAGGCGCCTGCATAAATAGAAATTCTCTAGAGGACTGGCGATTTTGCAACTTTCCTGAAAAAGGTGACAATGGCTGTGGGGAAATTAGCATTTGTCAGGGGGATTTTCTCTCAGTCATCCCATTCCACATGCTAATGTCTTGTGGGGGGAGAAGAGGTGATTCAGCACACTGAATATGCGTATGAGCACAGGGTTCAAATCCTTGGGCTGTGACTTTGGGATTGAGGATTTTTAGAGAAGGCTTAGAGCTTTCTAAACTCAGTCTCCAGACATATCAGGTAGTTTTTACTAAATGACCAATTTCTGAAAACATAATGACTTAAGTCAACGAGCACTGAATAAATCTTGTGACTCTGCAGGTTGGCGGGGCGGTTCTTCAGGTCTGGGGGGACCACATTGGATGGGCAAGGATGGCCTCACTCCTCTGGTCTAGCACATCCTGTTGATGGGATGGCTGGGTCAGTGGGACCCTGTCTCTATGCCTTCTCTCATCCTCCAGGAGGCCCCCTGTGCTTGCTCGCTTAGTAGCAAAAGGGTTCAAAGCAATGGGAGAGGGCAAGCCTGGGTGTGAAAGCACCTTTCCAGCTCCTGCCCACATTGTGGTTTGAATGCCTCATTGGTCAAAGCAAGTTGTTCAATACCAGATTTAAAGAAGGGAGAAACAGATTTCACTTCTTGATGAGATGCGTTCTAAAATACTGTGGCGATGTTTCTGCAGTCAATCATAAAGGATAGAAAACGCACCCCAATGGGTTACTGTGAGCCCATACGACATAACCCATGGAAATAAAGCTCTTGGTTTGGTCCTAGCACATAGTAGGTGTTCCATAAACATGAATTTCCTTTCTTCCTCTTTCTTCTTCTTGAGTAAGAACATGTCTTTATGTAAGACCTGATAGCTCTGTTGACTCTAATTCCATTCTATTTCAGAGCATATGGAAATTAAAGCCATGTGGGACTTAACTAGAGATCAAATAGTTCCTTAAACATCCCAGGGCAGCTGCCCTGTCCCCAGAGCCTGGGGCGGCCCCTGTGATTGGGGCCTGTCTTTTCTGGTGTTCTGGGCCCCTCCTCTCCCAGCCTGCCACGAGTCGGTCTTTTTCTCATTACAAATTGCTCATAAGCACACACACCCCCAGATGCCCGAATAAAAGCTGGTATTAAAGTTGTATAATGGCGGTGTGAGCCTTGTTATGATTAGGGCAGCCGTGAGCTGGTCCCCGAGCTTGGGGCACCAGTGGCAAGAGCCCCAGGAAGTCAAAGTTGCACTCACTGCCGAATCCAGTCTGATGGCTTCTCCCCAGGGAAGCAGGTGCTGTGCGACCTGATGGGGAGTCAGTTATCAGGAGAAAAGAAGGAGGGACAGGAGAGCTTCCTGCAGGAGGGATGCATTGGAGATCTTCCAAGGACTCTGCTGATGGGTTTTCTCAGACAAACGTACCACAGGACCAGGCACGTATCAGAGACACCACTGTGCCTTTGATGGCTCATGGCAGGGGTCCAGACCTCCTGTTGTTGTTAGGTCCTATCAACAGGAGCACTGGCCCCGTGTTACAAAGGTGGACAGTGAGGTTTCACAACCTGGAGTCCTCTTTCCTTTCCTAAAGGGCTCCTTCCTCTGTGTCTGGTGGCCCCACCCTGCTGCTTGATCTCGATTCAGCTTTTTCACAGATGATGGTGGTGCCAAGGAGACATAACTGACCACCTCTGGAATATGCACTCTTTAACAAGTGCAAGGGTGTGCTCTGTGTGTGATGTGATTATATGTTAGATGATAAATCATTCTTGGCCTCTTGCCATCCAGAGTTCTTACAATAGCTGATGCAAAGCTCATGATGAACGCCGGACTTAATGGAAACATGAATCCACAAAAACCCAGCCTAGAGGGTAAAGGAAGTTGAAGACTAGGAAATGGGCAACTGCTTCTTTGAGAACTAGTTAGAACCTATTGCTTCTTGGCCTTTTGGCTAAGATCAAGTGGAGAATTAGTTAGAACCAGAAAAGGAGAGAAGGCAAAAAACGAACATTTATTAAATGTTAGAAAATGGCAGAAACTGTGCTGAAGGTTTACAGGGATTACTTCCTTGTGTTATCACCAGCAGCCCATTAAACATTATCACCTGTGCACAGTGCTCACTCATACCCGTGTCTCTTCTAGACACCAGGATGTTTACCCTTTCCACATCCTTGCTGGAGGCAGGACCATGCCAGATGGCTAGTTTTGACCAATGATATATGAATAGAAGTGAGATGCGTGAATAGCCTCACTTTTAGGCTAAATCATTTAATAGTTTCCAGAATCCCATCCCAGTCTCAGAAGCCTGTGGTAGACAGGGGTGGCCCATGGTTAAAATTGGATTGTGAGTTTCCATGTGGAGGACAATTGCCTTGGGAGGTCTCTTGACTTACAGCCCACTTGGCCTAAAGAAGAAATAAACCTTGTTTTAACCCACTAAGATGTTGGGAGTGTTTGTTAGTGCAGTACAACCTAGCATATTCTGCCTAGTGAACACTCTCATTTTACAGATGAGGAAATTAGGGCTCTGAATAGTTCAAGAATTTGCCCAGCACACACAGATCGTAGGTGGGAACACTAGGCTTTGAACCCTGATATGTCTCAAGCTTCTAAGGTCTTAACTATGAGATGATTTAACAAAAGTCACGGCCAGTGGGAAGCCATTAAAGGACTTTTATAACTAGAGGTAACCTAACAACTGTGGCTTTTGTGGGGGCCCACATTGGCTTGTGAGTGAGTGAGGGGTGGGCCGGACTGGGGAGACAGGCGTTTGCACCAGTCAGCTCACCCAGCCTGGTAGCCCACTTTGCCTGGTTGTCACCACTGACATTCATATGTCTCTGAGGAGAGAACAGCAAGAGCTGCCTCATCTTGGGGTCAAGGAGGGCAGGAGGGAAAGGGGTAGCTTGTGTGGAGATGAGGGCAATGAGACCAGGGCTGGGGCAGGGATTCTCTCTCCTGTGCCGCATCACTGTAGCCCATGGCCCTGAGAATGTACTCAGTGTCATCTCATCTGACAGTTTCTCCTGGTGGAGACGTCTGTCCTCAGGAACCTTGCCTTACAGCGGATGCCACATACCCAGGCTGGAGTTTGCCATTCCCATGGGTTTTTACCATCTAGTTCAGTCATATCATTGAAGTGGTGTTGATGGCAGGGTTTCTAAAGCACGTCTGGACATAAGATCACCTGTGGCCACATACTATACCCTATTCCCCCTCCCAGAGGTTTCAATTTGGTCTGTTTGCTGTGAGGTCTTGTGCCCCCTGAGCCCTCCAGGGACTCAGACCTTCCAGCAAGGTTTGGAAACAGTGACTCATGAGATGCAAGGCGGTCAGACTGAGCTGTTTGGGGAGTGAGGTTATGGCATACTTTGGCATCCTGAACTCAGCACAGAGCTCTTGTCTCTTTTATCCAGAGCACTTTTTTTTTTGTCTATTTCATTTCTTTGCGTTTTTCACAAACTTTAGTTTGAAAAAGATTTATGTTTTTTTTTGTTTGTTTTTTCTTTTGCGGTTTTTGGCCAGGGTTGGGTTTGAACCTGCCACCTCCGGCATAAGGGACCAGCGCCTTACTCCTTTGAGCCACAGGTGCCGCCCAAGATTTATGTTTTTTGAGATTTTTGTCTTTTAAGATGAAACCCACTTGTTTACTACATATCTCAATATTCCTTTTGGAAATCCACATGAGAAATTGCTTTGAAGTCTTACTCCTAGGAATGTCTGTGATTCTTCTGAGTAATGTTTTTTTTTTTTTTTAAACCTTAGTGACACTGTGACTCTGGTAACTGACAGTCTTAGCCTCTTTGCTCTAGCATCCGGGAAGCCCAGACCCAAATTTATAGTTCTCCGTGGCAAAAATTTCATGTAGCAACTGTGATTCATTTTATTTTTCTACTTTTGTTTTTTCGTCATTTGCTCGAATATCATCTTTTTGTTTTAATTTTATGTATACTTCTATAAACTTCACCAATCTTATTTGGAATGAGGCAGGATGGACATGCATAAACATAGTTGTAGGGAAATAATTTCACAGAATCATTGGCTCTAAGTTTCAAGTTGTAGGAAAGGTTTGCCGGGCTTAACAACATCCTGCGCTCCTCTAGTGAGTGATCCTGAGGTACAGAGAGAGGACGTGATGCTCCTGGGGTCCTGGGACAGAGGAGGGTGGGTTGAGAAGGGACCCAGGCACCCAAGATGGTGTGTGTCCTATAGCAGTGGGGTGGTCTGGGGCCTCCTGTAGCATGGCAGAGTCCCCTCTTGCCTAGAAACAGCTTCTCAACAACTGAAGCCTTCAACAGTAGGGAATTTGTTCCTCTGGGTCTTGATAATTCTTAATTTTTCAGGGTCTCAATGAGAATACAAATATCTCTGGGCAGGAAGAGGCCTCAGGTGCCTTAGCTAGTTCTAGAGAAATCTCCAGAAGGAATGGGACCAAAATTCCTGGGAAAATGAGAAACTCAGCCTGTCCCAATGCTCAAGGCATAAAGCTGGCAAAGGTTTTTGTATGTGCCCAGGGTGACGGAAGCAAAAACCATGGCTTTTCCTAAGGCCCTGTGCCCTTTAGCCCAGGACAGCAATGTGGGAAGAAGAAAGACAGAGGAGAGGCCTACTCACAGCCTTGCTGATGGCTGACCTGGCAGAGGGGCCTCTGTGTGCCCTTGAGACAGGTTGTGTCTATTTAGTTTTAAGCTCTGACCTTGTCCCCCGTGGAGGCAGAGAGAGCCGGAGGTTCTCACACCTCCTCCACTGGGTGAGCAGGCCCCAGAGAACAAAAACAACGAACCATGGAAGGAAGTGTTCCGAGCAGGAGCTCAGCAGTGCGGGGCCTCCCCACGTGCCCTCCCCGGCCTTGCTGCTTCTCTCAGTCCTGGTGCATCTGCATTGTCCCCGTCCTCTTAGTTGCCTGCGGCCTTGTGGCTGTGGAGTTTCAGTGCCCCTGCAGGCCCAGCCCTGCCCTGGCCTTTCACGAGACACACGTGTGTGCGCGTGTGTCTGAGTGCGAGGCAGCACACACAGGGCAGCTGACGTCTATTACTTGGAGAAACATCTGTTTTCTGCAGAACATCCACGGTATCAGATGTTTTGCTGCAAGGAACCCATTTTTTATAATAATGAAAATGAGACATGGAAATCAAGGTAACCACCTTCTAAATGTTTATGGAAGATAAAGGTTTAACCACAAGTCTTTCATCAAATGGAGGACAGTAGAAAAAAGTTTAGGGAATGCCCTTTGGCTGTCCCTGCCTGTGCGGGGAAGCCTCGCAGAGTCTCACCTCATACAGTGTACGGGCCCTCGGGCAGCTGGAAACATTTAGCAACGTGTCTAAATGTTGGTGCACAGCAGCCCCAGCATCGGCCTGTCCACTGCGTCTCAAGTGAAAAGCCCAGACTTAAGTGTGATCCTTGAATGGCACCCCGGGGTGTGGGGCAGCTCGAGGGGCGGGGCCTCTGATTCCCGGCCCTGCGGGTGGGAGCAGATGGGGGGTCCGGCCCTGGCTCAGAGCACAACGTCCCCCCAGCCCCTCCTGTGTGGAGGACTTTGTCTTAGATGCTCACCACATGTACCCCTGGTGAAAAGCCCTCAGGTGCCACCATCATCCCCGCTCAGTGTTGTCACCACCAGGGAACAACAAAACGAAGCGTTTCCTCTGCAGCTCCTCGGTCCCCAGGACGGAAGGTAACCTTCCCGCACACGCCACGGGTCGCTCCCCCCAAGGACGGATGTACACTTTTATTTTATCTCCTCTTCTCACCAGAAAGCTATTCCCATGTCACAGATGAGAAAATGGTGGTCCAGGGTGGGGGTGCAGAACCTCCAGACACAGTGCTGAGGGGTTGCCCGGAACACACGTAAAGGGGGGCAGAGGCTTCCTCCTGGGGCTCGGGGGTGGGGGTGGGGTGGGGTGGAGACGCTCCGGGGTCTTGAACAGTCACTCCTCTTTGGGCCTGAAGTAACTTTTCCATTTTAGAACAATCCCTCGTCTCACAGTATCTCTCTCACCATCAGCTGCCGTGCCCCCCTGAAGCACATAAAGTGTAAGACGGAGGGAGGGGTCAAGTTGAATCATGTGACCCGCAGTTTACAGTGCGGTCCTCGGGACATCCGATCCAGCGTCTGAGCTCAGTTACCGCCGCTCTGGCCGCCAGCTGAGAGGGGAGCAGTTCTTGGCCGAGAGGATGCTGGGAAGGGGAGGGGACCGTGGGACGGTGAGCTCCGTGTGGCAGCCGGTCCCGCGCAGGCTTTGGGTCTCCGTGGCCTCACTGCCGTGCAGATCCCCGAGCAGTTCCTGTGGGGGTGCGAGCGGCCTACTGGAGGAGTGAGGGTGATGGAGCCCCGGGGGGCTGCTTTGGCCTGCCAGTGAACTGGGTTTAGGGACAAGCGGTATCTTCCTCCCATCAGCTCTAACCGAGCCACGTTCATCTTGCTGAGTTAGCAAGAACTAAAATGTAAAAGGGTTTTCAACGGGAGCAGTGAAACCAAAGGTATTTCCTAGACTCACAAACTGCTGGTGCTATCAAATCCACTGGAAGATTCTGCTTGGCCCATGAGCTCCGTCTTCATTAGAGCTGCCATAGTCCAGCTGTTTGGCAGAGTTGCCCACAGAACAATGTTCTGTTTTCTTAGGCATCTGATGTAGGAGCATTTGTAAAACCCTGAGATGTGCCATCTGGCAGGGTCTCTTTCGGAGTCCTTCCAGACTAAGTCTCTGATTCTGGGAATCCCAAGGTGCATTAGGCCAGTTCAAAAAGGCTTAAGGAACTCCGAAAACATCTGTAAACAGGAGTTAAAGCAAACCCACCAGGCAGAGCCTGGCACAAGGCAGGGTATCCATAAATATTTGTTGGATGAAGAACTTTAAATAGGAGTTGGGGGGCCCAGATCCTAGTTCTGGCTCTGTCAATTACTACCTAAACATGGAACTTCTATGCCTCCGTTTTCCTTTCTTTGAAGTGGCCTGGAAAAATTTATCCTGGATGCCTCTTAGGGCTACTCTGTGGATCAAGTGAGAGAGTGGATGTAAAAGTACGTTGTGTTCCCCCCCGGTCTTCAAACAGGCACTCACATTATCATATTCCTTTCCTTCTCAGAGGTCCCCCCTTGGTAACTGATCATGACCCTATTGACACAACTGCATCTAACTCTTAGTGGATGGGTTTCCATTCCAGCCAGGGCTGGTCTTCAGGTAAGCTGTTCTCTTAAGTTTTCTCCAACAATGTGATATAGGCATATAGGATGGTCATTAATGTAAGGCTTTCTATTGTTCTCTTCAAGCCTGTGTGTGTGTGAGAGAGACAGAGAGGTGGATGGGCATGGGTGGAGTATCATTCAAGGAAGCCCTTCATTTTAAATGCCCCCTCACATTTGTCTCTTACCCAAGGACTCCTTGTCTGGTGCCAGCCCCAGCCACCCTACTCCTGGATAGCTATAATCAGGTTCAGTTCTTCAGGGAGGCAGAGTTCCCCTTCTTTAGGCCTACCCTTGTTCTCGTTGGTAATAATAAAATAATGACAGCTCATTTTTTTTGTATAGAACTACCCCACTTACAAATGGTTTCTCAATCATAAAATTGGTGCCAGTGTGTTATTCACCATGCTATGTGCAAAATATACCATAAGCAAAGGACAGACTAAGAAAAAATGGCATTTATCATGACTAAAATTACTAACATATAAAGAGCTCTTACAAATTAATAAAAGATATATCCCCAAAGAAAAATGAGCAACGGACAATAATTAACAGTTTGCAAGAGCTGAAATATACTGATCTCATTACTTCTCTCTAGAAGGCAATCTCATTTTATGGATGAGGAAACTGGGATCGTAAGAGGTTAAGAATCTAAAGTTATACAACTAGCCATCATAGCAAGAGTGTATACACAGTTGGGTCCAGAACCCGGGCAGGGGTTACTATTCCTTTCTTTTTGTAAACGAGAACCTGAAGTTCTGTCCATTTACATTTGATCTCACACTGCTTAATGATGTATTGTCAGTTTTTGACACAGCTTTGCCAGCTGTTTTGCATCAGCCCTCCCCACCATATCACTTCTTGGCCAAAAGAGTGGTGGGTATAGGAATGGGGAACTGGAAGTGGGGTTTGGGGAAGGTGAGGGCTTGGATGCTCAGGCAGACTGAAATGAGAAATGATCAACTGTGGGTTTTGTCTCCCAAGATGACTGCGTCCTCCCAGCCCAGCCTTCTGATGCACAACTGATACCCTGTGCTATGCCTTGTAACCCAGCCCCCTGCTTTGGCTTCCTGCTCACTCCTGCACCCCACATGGACAGAGGATTCAGTGAAGTGTAAATACCGCTTGATTTTTACAGTCTGCAGAACTGTGGTAGATACCTAATCTGGGGAGATCTCTGATTCCTTGACTCAGAAATTAGCATGTAAGTGAAGAAACCTAATAGCTAACCAGAGACAAAGTCTATAATAAGGTTTAATTGTTTCTATTTGTAATCTGAAATGACCTGGCTGGATTGCTGGGGCTTGGACTGGGGCCAGGCCCCTTTCTTTATTTAATATATGTTTGCTACCAGCTGCCGAGGGAGCCTTCCTGTCTGTATTATTAATATGATATAGGCCTTTGGTTTCCAGTATCATCTCTTTGGAATTTCTGTCTCAGATCCTGAGCAAATGAACATAATCCCCTGCCAGGAAAGGCGTTTTGGAGTCCTGGCATCAGGCGTAGAGCCTCTGGGTTTCGTGTAAGGAATGCCAGATGTTGTCAGCCTTGGCTTTCTTGGTCAGCATCTCTGTACTGGAGGAATCACCCACCTACCCATACCCCACCACTGGGGTTTGGTTTAAAATCTGGGTGAAGAAGGTCTTGGGGTGTTCTAATTGGAAGGGAATAGGCTGCTGGCTCATGAGGACTTACCTAGCTACTCTCCCCAGACAGGGGATACAGAGAAATTTTTTTCAAAATTTCAGAATAGCTTTTGGATAACCAAAAAGGTTAGGGGTTTTGATTAGCAGGCCAAATCTCTACGCCAGGCGTCCTCAAACTTTTTAAACAGGAGGCCAATTCACCGTCCCTCAGACCGTTGGAGGGCCGGACTGTAGTTTAAAAAAAAAAAAAAAACCATGAACAAATTCCTATGCACCCTGCACATATCTTATTTTGAAGTAAAAAACAAAATGGAAACAAATACAATTCACACCAACGCATGTGGCCCGCGGGCCGTAGTTTGAGAACCCCTGCTCCACGCTATCAATGACAATTGCTAAACAACCTACTTTCCTAAACTGTGATACACACAGAACATGATCATCACTGTTAATCCTGGGGAGAGTAGACAGGGCTGCCGCAGCTGGAGGGATCTACTGGCCTAAGGGTCAGCAGCCGAGAGGATGTGTGGCTCAGTCCCCCTGAAACCCAGCAGGGTCTGCGAAGGATTGGGAAGCTCTGACAGGGACACAGGGAGTGGCCCAGCTCAAAGGCTGCAAGGCCACTATTTGTTTACTTAGCACTCACCCCACAAACATTCCTGAGCAGCTCTCCTAAGTCAGGCATCCTGCTTGGTGCTGGGGATGCGGGGAGGGACAAAAGCTGGTACATGTTGCCCCTGACCTGGGGAACTGAAGGTCCAACAGAAGGAGGCAGACGCATGAGTCAAAGGTTGTGTCAGTCACTAAGTGAACTTAGGTAAGTCATTTGATTCCTCTGAGCTTTACTTTGTCTGCCAAATGCAAATAAACAGCATGTACCTTGTGGGGTCATTGCGAGCGTGGAATGAGGTAATATTTATTAAACCGCCCAGCACAATGACCAGTTGGCAGGAAACACTTAATAAGCAGGAAAGCACTGGGTGTGTGAAAGGCGTGGAGGAGATGATTAAATCATCATTCCTCTCTCTCTCTCTTACTCTGCCTCACCTGATGATATTTTACAGGGGTTTCCCACAAGGGGGTCTTCAAACAGTTGCATAGAATCCTTTGGGTAGGGTAGGAGAGAGTAGGGATGGAAGAAGTGAAGGAGGCTATTATTATATACACCGATCATACTGTCCTGTTCCTAGAAAATTCTAGGGAAAGTAGACAAGATTGCTTGTAGCTGGAGGCTTCTAGTCCAAAGTCTCTGTGCTAGCATAGGCTTTGGGAGTCTATTTTTTTCTCCACGTTTTCCAAATGATTCTAATGCAGAACAGGTTTGAGAAACACTGATATGGCTGGCCATTTTGGGGTGACATTCTTAACTCCGTTCTATAGCCATGGGCCACAAGTGGGCCTCTGCCAGCCACATGGGTTGTACTGATGGTTGTACCAGCTATGCCATGGCTGAGTGGACAAGGGGTAGACATCTGCCTAAAAGCTTGCCCATCAGAATTCCTTACCATCAAATCTGGAATAAGGACCCAGAGATTCCAGTCATGACTAGACTTTTGAACAAAGGAGAAATATAAATTTAGGACTAGTGAGTAGGCTTTTTTCTACTATGTGCATTGAGTTAACAAAAAGACAAGAATGAAGTCATTGGAGAGGAAGAAAGAGTGTCCCCTGGGTTCTCAGAAGCAGTGGTGCGAGGAAGGGGTAAGCTCCCTAGAAATCTTCAAGATCAGAAGTTTGATCAAGACATATACTTGTCTGGCATGAGGGGCTAAGGCTCTGAGCTCATGATTTCTGTCCTAGCCTTGGCCTTCTGTTTTCTGATTCTAGCCTCAGGATCAGCTGCTCTGGCCCTCAGGTTCTGTGAGATCTGCACTTGTGCTTTTCAGTTAGCTTGAGTTGGTTGCTGTTCCTTGAAACCAGAAAAGTTCTCCTTAATAAAGAACAAATAAAAGAAAATATTATTTTATAGTGAAGACATGAGAATTTGGAGGGTAAAGGGATTGAATCAGGGGTTAAGTCCAGGGTCTTAAGTCCCATATCATCTCGCTTAAACTAAATTTAGCATGGAATAGTCGCAGACTTGGCCTTGGAGCTTTTGGATCACTTGGAGCAGTGATCTGCTCCTTATCCCTGAGAAAGTGTATGTTCTCTCAACTTCACTCAATTCTGCAACCTGGAACAATAATGATGATGTTTTCTTACCTTTGTCTACATGCTTTACTGTTTACAAAGCCCTGGTCCCCTTTGCAGGGTACCACTGACACAATCATTCCGTTTGCTTATTCTGCACCTGCTGTGTCCTGAGCATTGCACTATGTACTTTTTAAAAAATTTCTTTAGTTTATGAAAGGCTCCTGCAGAAACTTTATAATCAGGCATATTGGCCTGTATGGATGATCGCTCCAAAGAAAATGGATTCAAATTAAGAGAGAAGGTAGATCTAATCAGCAATGGGAAGAAGCAATGGTGGGAGGTAGGGATAAGTCCCCTAGAAATCCTCAAGAACAGAAGTTTAATCAAGATATATACTCGTCTGGCATGAGGGGCTAAGGCCCTGACCTCATGGGTTCTTTCCTAGTCCTGGTCTTTTAGTTTCTAAGTGATAATGAGAAAGTCACTGTGTGTGAACACTCCCCAGTGCACTGATTCTGAGCAACTTGTTTATGCTACAGTTGCTCAATGTTAATTCCCATTCTCACAAAGCCCTTTTCCTCATCCATAAAATGAGAATGATAACACTGCCAGTGTATTCTTCAGAGATCTTCAGGGAAATAGAGCCAACAGGGTGTGTGTGCACCTGTGCACGTATGTACATTATATGTAAGTAGGCTGAGAGATAGGGACGGAGGAAGGAGTTAAAGACGGTGATGTTTCTCACGCCTGTAATCCTAGCAATCTGGGGAGGTCAAGAAGAGCAGATTGCTTGAACTTGAGAGGGTTTAAGCTTGGGAGTTTGAGACCAGCCTGAGTAAAATCAAGACCCCTCTCTACTAAAAATGGAAAAACAAGGCCAGGTATGGTGGATCATGCCTATAATCCTAGCACTCTGACAGGCCAAGATGGGTGGATTCCTTGAGCTCAGGAGTTTGAGATCAGCTTAAACAAGAGTGAAACTCCATCTCTAAAAATAGCAGGGCATTGTGATGGGCAGCTGTCCTAGCTACTTGGAAGGCTGAAACAAGAGGATCATTTGAGTCCAAGAGTTTGAGGTTGCTGTGAGCTGTGATGCATGGCGCTCTACCCACAGTGTCAGAGTGAGAGTCTGTAGAAAGAAAGAAAAGAAAGGAAAGAAAGAAAGAAAAAGAAAATTAAAAAAAATTGGCTCATATGATTGTGGAGGTCTAAGTCCAAAAACTTCAGGGTCGGCCAGCAGGCTGAAGATTCAGGGAAGAGTAATGGTCCAGGTTCAAAGGAAGTTTGATGCCGTAACTCCTTTTTGCTCTGGGAAGGTGACTCATGATTCTATTAAGGACTTCAACTGATTAGATGAGGCCCACCACAGTATGGAGTATAAACTGCTTTACTCAAAACCTATTTTATTTAATTTAAATGTTAGTTTCATCTAAAAAACGCCTTAACAGAAACATCCAGAATAATGTTTGATCAACTATTTGGGTACTATAGTCCAGCCAAGTTGACATATAACATTAACCATCACAGCTGGTTTCATACAACAGGCCTGAAGATTTCATTAGTTAGGAAATATGAGAACTGTTTTGTAAACTGTGAACTGCTCTATACAGCTAAGGCTGGTGAGGGAGTTCTGTGGAGTGTTCTGGGCCCTGGAGAGTTAAGGAGTCCCTGCCCCCACTGCCCTTCCACCTGCTGTCTGAGCTGCCCTGTCTCGTGCACCCTGGCCCTGCAGGTGAGGGGTGCTGGCGAGGTCCTGCAGTTGCCTGACACCGGATACTTCCTTCCTGCTTGGATTAGAGGCATACTGTCAATATCATGTCTGTGTTTACCAAATTAACAAATGGACTTCAAGTTAAACACTAGGCGATTTGTGAGATGGATTTTTAAAAAATGTGCCCAGGCTCAGGGGATCACTCACAGGTGATGGGCTGTTTGCCTTTTTTTGACTTCTGGCCTTTAACATCATGTCACTTTAAATTGCTTTTCATGGAAAGCTGCCTCCCTGCCATTCTTCAGCCTCTGGGCAAGCATTTCTGTACACAGCTGGAGCTCTGCCTCAGTGTGGGGCAAAATTCTTTCTTCTGGGCCCAACAGAGACAAATGTCCTCAGTCAGTGGTTCCAGAACGGAAGGTAAAGTATTGAAACACTGCGCTCCCTACCTGAGATTTCTGCCAATGGGCGGAGTGGGGCTTCCAGCAGGTCTTTTACAGCAGGCAGGACTCTAGTGTCTTGTCTGAAAGTCCCATTTCCTTTTGTTGGTGGTGTCACATCCACACCAGTGTGCCCAGTGATTAGAATGCTTCTTTGCCTTGGTTCCTGGAGAGCTGACAGTTGGGAGTCTGCCCACACAGGTCAAGGCTGCTCTGCTCTAGGGACCAGGGTCTTAAATGCTTCTCAATGATGGGAGACACCTTGACCCCAAGGGGACAGACTGCTCAAGAAGCAGGCCTTCACATAGACATAATGATGAATAACTTTTGCACATTTTCATATTGAACTTCATTATGTAGCCTATTGATTTTTAATGCTATTTATTTTGGAAAGTCCTTAAAAGGAAAGGAAGGAGTGGGGTTTCAGCGCCTACCCCACGTGCTCTTCTACAGTTGTTTCTATAAGGCAGCAAAGCAGCTATTTGAAAAGCGAAAGACTTAGGTCAATTATTTTTCTTTCCTTGCCTTACTGGACAGCAAAGAGCTGGTTTAACTGAATTGACCAGTTGTTGGATGAATCAATCAATCAGCAAATATTTGTTTTGTGAGCCCTGTGAGCAAGGCACTCACTGTTTGATTAAATTGTGTGATGAAACAGAACAAATAGATCTGTCTTCTGGGCCCCTTGTAGACAGTCGAACTGTGTGAGGCTAATTACCCTACCACCTCTAATTACAGATACACGCTCAGACCAAGAGCTTTCCTTGAACCAAAAGTTAATCCTGGAAATCTGGTAATGCAATTACTGTGCTTGTTTCAACAAGTGAGGGGCGGCAGGGGAGAGAGAGAGAATATAAATATGCTCCGTGTATGCAGCCCCACAATGAAGGAGGGTTACAAAAAGACTTTTATACCCAAGGAATAATGGGGGTCTGTAATTGAGCATGTTTTGGTGTCTAAGAGTTGGCTTTGAAAGGGAGCCGGAACCAACTTTCCTGAGTGGCCTTTAATGTGTTCCCAAGGGTTTAGCTTTTTCATTAGCTTCGTTTTTAATTGATGTCACAACTCAACGTCAGGACCATATTTTAAGAAGGAGAAAAGAAAGAAAACACTCAGGAAACACACAAAACAACCAAAAAAGCCTAAACCACAACAGTGAAGAAACATGTCTTTCTTTTAAACATCATCTTAGGACGAAGCAAACCGATCTGTCAGATAGGCTTGTCATATCCACATATTTTATAATCCAATCTGTTCAGGCAAGAATTTTAGCACTACCTGCCAACAGCAATCCTGAACTTTCCTTGACACTTTAAAGAGCACGTAATATGTTGAGGGGGGAGTCAGATTTAAAGAGGCCTTAACCCCTTTCGTTTGGCATCTAAGAGGCCTTTGGAGATGTGTATCACCTAAGAACGGGGCCCAGGGGAGGACCTGCCACAGGCGTAGGTGCTGACCAGGACTGGGCTCTGACTCAATCAGTGGTGGCTATATTCACAGTCCCTACCTGTGACCTCTTCCCCTGTGAGTCAGGATGAGCTTTAAACTTAACCCTCTTAGGAATGACCTCACTTGGCATGCCATCCAAGTCGGCCCAGCGCAGGAATGGCAGGGTTACACAGTACTGTCTGATGACCTAATCCAGTCAGTACTTCTCAGTCTTGGCTGCACATTGAAATCACCTGCAATGCTTGAAAAAAAAAAAAAAAGTGATGTCTGGTCCCACCCAACACTATTCCTGGAACAGGCCCTGGCTACTGAGACTTTTTCTAAGTACTCAGGTGATTCTAATGTGATGTCAGGGTTGAGAACTATAGTGCCACCTCTTATTTTATAGATGAGGGAACTGACGTCCCAGGAGGGAGGTGACTGCCAGTGTCAGGAACAAGTCAACTTGGTTTTCTTTGTGGTTGTTGAGTACCCGAAGAGTTTCCAGTCCTGCTCTGGGCATGATGGGGATACAAGAAGAACCCGAAGCCTGCCCCTCACCCCTAGATGTATACAGCCTCAGCGGGGTGCTATACACCCCATACTAATGGATACAGTAGTCAAAACACTGATGGGCAACATCCATCAAGAGCTGAGCTTCATAATATTAAATGCCAAGTCCAGACTAAAGTCTGGAAGAGTTACTAACAACAGTGTTTGGAATAGGGGAAGCATTATGACAGTTAGGACACTGACACCAGAGCTCAGCATGGGGAGACGTGACCCATAAAGAAGAGAAGAGGGCACTTTTGAGGAAAAAGCCTGACGGACAACTGGAGATTGGAATGAGTGACATCCTTGTCCCATGCTTTTGTGGCCTTTGTTGGTGAGAGCTAGGAGTTGGGGAATTCAGGGCAGAGAAGCTGCTGCTGCCAAGGGAGAAAATCCTGAGCAGATATGCTCAAGGGTGTCTGCCCGCCCAGTGGTGGGCAGACATTCCCAAGGTCAAAATTAAAAAGCACAAGAGATTCAGCGTGAAGGTGTCTTTGGTGAGAACCGTGTTCTGATTGGTTGACACCCAAGTCATACCAATAGCTAAATATTCAAGATCTTTCCTGAGTCACTTCCTTGGACAAAGGGTGCCATGTACTTTGGAGGCCCCAGGCTTTGAGGAATCCTGTGCTGCTGAAGGGAGGAGGCAGCTGAAGCTCAGTGACTGCTGGGGGGGCAGGTCACGGGGGGGGGTATTTAGAGGCAGGTGGTTGAAAAAAGACTTCAAAGATTAAAACAAAAAGTTCCATTTTCTCAACGATTCGGCCTGTGGCTCCCACTCCCCTCTTGCCAACATCTATAGTAGGGTGGGGGGATTGTGGGATTTGTAGTGTTTCTCCTTCCTTGTACACCTCGCATCAAGGCCACAGAATCTCACTTTATGATCCCTTCCCTTGTCCTCTCTTCCCCGGGACCTCTTACCTGGTTATCTTCGCCCTCCATTGATTCTGCGGATCAAACCTGCCTTTTATTGTGCGTTCTAGAAAAACAGCCCCAGAGGACAGGGTCTTGGGCAAGCGCCATAGACCAGGAAGTAGCTATTGGAAGGAGAGGAGACTGGGAGGGTGGGACTTGGGTGCCAGATGCCCTGTCCTTCAGAGTCATTTGGTCAGGGCCCTTGAGCACACAGGAGGAAGGTGCTCCTCTTTGGTCCCCTCTTTGGCTATGCTGTACCCTTTCAAATCACACTTGTCACTTTATTGTCATCTCCTCCAGTCACTTTCTAGGTGGACGTGGCTACCAATCCCATGCTAGAGAAGTAGGTCCTACCACAGCACTTTGGAAAGCCTGTGGGATCTATGTCCTCTAAGTCCACTCCAACGGTTTCCCTTCAGGAATCTGTCTTGGATTCCATTTTTCCCAACTTGACTCTAATCAGAAACCCAGCTCAACATTCCCACCTGCCGAGAACCAGAGGTGAAATCTGAGACCTAACCATCTCAGATTTGTCTTTATAAGAAAGAGTTTCTCTTCATTTGATCACATTCCGTGTGCTTCAGCCCTGGGAGTATATAGCTGAAACCTACTTCGAAATCATTTGATCCAGACCCTTCCTTTTATAGTCAGTGTAGATGAATGGCTAAGAAAAAAGTGTGTGGTGTCCTTTTTACTGGGTTGACATCTTGGTGCCATCCCTTTGAAGCCGCATAGCCTTGAGCATGTCACTTAAATTCTTTGAGCAGTAATAATCCTTGTTTCACAGAGCAGTAGCCATGTTTAAAAAGATAATCCATGTACTTAGAATGGAGCAGGGCATGGAAATGCTAACTTTTTATTATTATGAATGAAGCTCTTGACACACTGGCCTATTCTGTAGACTTGCTGGAAACTGGATACTGGGAGCTGTTTTATAACTTGTTACGTTAGTAAAGTAATTCTTAAATTCGTCAAAGTATCCATAATATTAGATGAGAGTAGAAACATAAACTCAAGGAATCTAGGGGGTTAGCTCCAATCCAATAAGAGTTAAACACTTTGGACTTTTGTGTTATCCTTAAAATGCACAAAAATTTTGCATTGTATCTTTAAATATGTATTTGTTCTGATATAGACACAGTGGTTTCTCCTTAAGCCCTTTATCTTTATAAAATCAAGTCTCCTGGACATGAGTGATAGTTGAGCATTGTATAATGGACACAGCTGTGGGCACGAGGGACATGAGGTTAGCACGTGGAGCATCTTGAACCAGTGATGGTTTCCATGAAGGCTGGAGCTCCAGCTGTTTTGCAGGAAGCAGGAGAGAGGACATTACCTGTAACCAGCACCTCCTCCTGGGAGCGAGGCAGGCCCAGCCATCTGAGATGATGATAACTTCATCCCTGAACATTGGCGGCTTTTTGTTCTCAGCAGACCCAGAGGCCCCTCTGTGTGACTCTCTGGGCTCCAGACTGGGGGCTCTGGTCCCGCCATGCCTCAGGGAGGCCACAGATCTGAAAGACGTAGTGTGACTTGGTGCCTTAAGGCTGGCTGTGTGCTGAAACGGAGTCGAGACAGACTGTCAACATGGAAACCATGCGGTGACAGCTTCCTTCACCCTCCAGACCTGTCAGCTCATGAGGAACTGACAGGTCTCGACTAATAAGGTAAACAAAGGCTTTAGAGCATGGAGAAGGAATGCTGGAATTCTTTCTTTTTGTCTCCCTATTCATAGGGTGTCTCACAGCTAACTCCTGGTCCCATGAAGGTAGCAATTCCTGGCTTTTCAATCTCCCAGGGTAGTAAGGAGAGAGGCCTGGAGTTCCTAGAGGCTGAGCATGGAGTCACAGCCCCAGTCTCATCATGTCCACAGCTCACAAGGTTGCATCTTTGAGGGTAAAGTCCAGACTCTCTATCCTGGTGGTGGATAGAGTCACGGCCACGGTCCAGCTCTCGCTCTCTACTCTCACAGTATCCAGGGCTCCCATCTTGCCCCTCTTTTCCATTCTAGAAGTTCTGCTCTGTTCTCTTTGTTGACGTAGACAGCTTCCAGGAAGAGCCACCCCAGCCTCACCCCAGAGGTCCAGCCAGTGCGGCCGTTTGGCTGTGGAAAAGCTGCCAACCCTTCTGGATCAAATCCTGGGAGTTTCTCCCCCTACCTTGGGTATTTCTCCCTCCTGGGCCTCTTTCTTTTCCATCTTCCTATACTCCTCCTCGCAAGGCAGACCCCCTTTGCAGGGCGAGGATGGCAGTAGTGCAGTGTTTCTGTGCCATTACTTACAAAGACAAATGGCCTGTTAGCCTCCTAGGGTGTAATTTAAAAGCCATTTGTCTAGTGGTAATAACTGGAAATGGACTTCCGCTCTAGGCCGGTATGACTTCCTCCAGGAGCAGGGGACCTGCTAATGGTGTATGGCTGCCCTGAGGATCAGTTGGCAGCGGCTGCTTCAGACTTACACACTGCTTCCATTGAAGGCACACAGGATCAGGGAAAATGGCATTCTGAGGGGTCTGTGAGCTAACAGAGGGCTTTGGAGAAAAAAAGACAGCTTTCTCTCAAGCCAGGCAGCTGTTCTTGTTTGTCTTATGCACAGAGAGGACCAAGAACACAAATCAGTTCAGAGGGGATCACAGCAATCTCCTCCATTTGAACCCTTAAAATCTGGGAAGTTTGAGCTTTCTTTGTGTCTTTCTTTTAAGAATTTGTGGGCTAGTTTGAGTTCTCCGAATTTAGGGAAGCTCAGAAGTAAAATTTCTCAGATAACTGAGGCTTTTTCCTTTAGGCAACAAAGCTTTTATTTTATCTCTTAGGGATAGACAGTTTTCAAAAATACATCACTTTGCCATTTCTTTAAAAGACTTGTTGCAGAGATGTTAAACGGTCCTTGTTGACACTGGGCTATTATGTTGCATGTCAGTTTTAAAGATTTTGTCTTCTCTTTTTGCTATTGCTTTGGTTGCTATTTTATAATTACATCATCTCATCTATCTTGGTATTTCAGATGTATTTCCTCTTTATTTGGCTGGAAAAAAAGTTGATGGAAAGCTCCTAAATGGTGAAATAAATTATAGTGTATTTGCTCAGGGGGCTACTCTATGGCCTTTGGAAATGACATAGAAGACTACTAACATCGAAATTGGAATATTGGAAAGAAGTTTGTGCTGTCTCACTCAGCAATGCGAATGGGTTGGTAGGTAGTACACACCTCAGGGTGGTCCCTAGGCCTGGAAAATGCTGGTGAGCTCCGATTCCAGACTACTCAAATCCATGAATGAAGTTGGCAAAGCTACCTACCAGGTGCCATACACTATTTGAGGAGCTTTTATACTTTATCTCTGTTCATCTTGGGAATCACATTCTGAGGTTATCCTTGCTCAATAAATGAAAAAGCTAAAGCTAAGAAAAGTTGCATAATTTGCTCAGGAACACACAGTTGACATAGGGCAGGGCTAGGGTTTAAGTAACAAGGTAACTGACTCCATAGCCCATGTTCTTTCCCCTACACTAAACCCGTGATCTACTCCGTAAAGCTGCATGATGCACAAGTGACTATGAGGCCTTGGTGGATGCAGCAATATGTGCATATTGCTCACCCCTCTGGGGGTGGCTGGAAGTTGGCCAGGCACTTTTGCTGCTCTTGGTTGGTCTAACTCCCAGGTCTGGTAGAAGCTAGCTGACCGAGGCTGGCCTCATCTGGGGTAATGGGGTGACAGTCTCAGTCCTGCTCCACAAGTCTCTCATCCTTCAACAGCTTAACCTGGCAATGGCGCAAGAGGAGGAGAGTGAGAAGAATTGCACAGGCCCCTGGAGGCCCAGGCTGGGAACTGGCACACTTGGTATTTTTATTGGTCAGACTACATGACCGAACTCAGCATGGAGTGGGGAAAGGACCTACAAAATTATGTGGCAAAGGTTGTGGATATAGGAAAAAGCGAAGAACTGGGATCATTAAAGAAATCAGCCACATAAACAAGCTGCCTATTCAAGCAGGTGTTCTAAGGGCATCGTCAGGGCATTCACTTTACCTTTCCAAGGTCCTGGTAAAGTTATATGTGGGGACAGTATGAGGACAGGACAGTCAGGTGAGGGGAGAGGCTGATATGTGTTTAACCAAAATAACACCATTCTACAGCATATTTTTGGCTGTGTTAAAGGAGAAACGGTTTCATCCTTAAAGTTGTTAGATGCTGACTAAATGAAAGTTAATGTTCGTATCCTGCAGTACTTCTCAGTGCCTTTGCTATTTCATTGTGCCTTGTGAATACATACACACATAGGGAAAATGAGAAATTGTAGCTAAATGTGCCTTTATTTCCAAAATACTCATTACAAAATTTTGCAAAATATTTACAAAATAAATTGCTACTTAGTGTTATATAGATATAAAAATATTTTTTAAATAAAACATAAAATATAATATAAGCTTGTTATTTTTTTCCTATGTATGGTGACCTATGGGACACCCTGCATATGGGGGTGGTGTATTATTTATTTCCCAACCTACTTTAGCATGAGATTCCTTTTATACAGCCTATTAATGTTGCTAAAAAAAAAAGTATTCTGGAAAGCCCTAGTTTGGAAGCCCGGGATTAGATGATTTTTAAGGTGGCATTTTGTAACACAAGATGCATTCTATTAAGAGGAGAGGGTTTTTGTTTTGGTGGTGGTGGTGTTCTCTATCCCCACACTAAGTGGACCCAAATTCGTGACCTAGAAAGAAAGCAGGCAGCAGACCTGTTTCCAAAGTCCTTGCTTGGCTGTCACCTGGAAATCTATTACTGTTGCCAGTCCTTCTCACCGCCAGACTCCGTTTCTTAGATGCCCATGTCTGGGCAAGAGACTGAAGGACTTGCATCTTATGATGATTACAATGCATGAGCTTTGAGCAGACAGTGGGCTCTTGGTATCCACCGGAGATTGGTTCCAGGACCTTCTGCAGATATCAAAATCCATGGGTGCTCAAGCCCCTGACATAAAATGGCTCAGAACTCACATATAATACTACAGACATCCTCCCATATACTTTAAATCATTACTTATAATACCTAGTACAATGTACATGTGGTGTAAATAGTTGTTATACTGCATTGTTTAGGGAATAATGACAAGAAAAAAAGTCTGTACATGTTCATTATAGATGCAGTATTTTCAGTCTGCAGTTGGTTAAGTGCACAGGTATGGAGTCCATGGATACAGAGGGCCAACTGTGTGTGCTCCTCAGGTATCCTTGTCACTGTCAAATGGGCATTATTAGAGGTCTGTGTGCTTGAGCTTCCCAGATAACTGCCCTGATCTGCAGAAAATGGCAGGAGGAAATGTAGCTAAATTAAAAGGAAAATTGTCAGACACTGTAGGAACTTGTACTGGAATGCAGTCATTCTTGTGAATGGTTTTTGTCTACTTGGGAAGTGGAACCACAAGATTTCTATGTCAATCTTTGTTAACTTGATCCAAAGCCTTGTATGTATATGAAAATATCAAAACAACATGAAAAAGGAAACAAGCTATAGCTTAGGCTTTTCACAGAGTGAAAAGGTCAGGTTTGACTGACCTAAGGAGAGTCTTGTTGTCCATGCTGATTCGCTGTCTGAGCATTGTGGTCCCTTACGCTGCCTTGTGCATCTTCTGACTCCCCCTGCCCACTCGTCTGGGACCCTTGTCCAGCTGGGACTGAGAGGTGATGACACTGCTTTGGCTCACTTCTGCTTCCCACCTGGGAGGACAGGACTCTTGGCCTTGTTCTGCCCACCTGACTTCCTTTGGAGCACATCCCTGGATCTCGGACTTGGACCCTGGTGTCTAGATAGACAGGCCACCCAACCTGCCAGGAGTCTAGCAGAGACTGGGTGGGACATCACACACTGGCTCTTACTTCCCTCTGGAGACCCAACAAGTCTGACTGCCACTGTCCTGGGACGGAAAGAACCGCACAGCACCTCTCAGTGATCTTTGTGTCTTTTGTGGGCACAGCACTGAGACTCAAACCGCTGCATGCATGAAGGTGTGTGAACTAGAGCTCTTTGAAAGTTTGTGTTCATTTACTTAAGACATTTCGGAGGGGGCATATGAGTTATGTACGAGCCTGTGTTGTTAAAGGTTTGAAATTAAATTTGAACATAACGACTTTTTTCTTACTCCTCAATTCTCTCCTCTATTTCCCTCTCTAGTTCATAAGACACTTTAGAAGCAATGTGGTCTATTTCCTTGACACTGGACCCCTGATTTCCTCTAGAGATGGGGGGAGTGCTGAGAAGCCCAGGTGGAGAGAGACACCTTGCCTGGGTAGCTTAATGAGCCAGTAGAGGATTTACCAGTAAACTCAGGATTCCCTGCCCCAGAGGCCCTTCCTTCCCTCCTCTTCATCCTCACGCCTTTGCTTGGAAAGCTCATTGACAGGTGCACAGGGCATCCCTGACTTTGCTGGTCCTTGGGCTTCTGAGAGCCTCTCCCAGAATTCCATGCAGAAGAGGCTCCACATTGACGAATTTGCCAATTAGTGCTCTCCAAAGCTGCCAGGGATTCTCTGGTGTTCACCAGGAGGTGTGAGTTGAAGAAGCAGGAATTTAAGGACTACCAAGCCCAGAACTCTAATTAGTTCTCATCAGGGTATGTCCGGAGGGATTCGATTCTTTCCTCCCTCTGCTGCATCCTGTCCCCGTGTGTCATGACCTGAGCAAAGGGCAAGTTCAGTTCCCACAGGTGCACGGTGCTCTCCTAAACGAAGGAGAAAAGTGATGAGAAACGATCCTACTGCTCTTGCTTCTCCAAACAGGAAGTAAGTGGGATAGATTGACTTGATAGGGAGCTATCAGACTGCGCTCAGCTCACCCTGGGACTCTTATCACTGCCAGTCATCAGAGCTCTGGCGAGCTCATGAATAATGCATTTCCCAGTGATTTCCTTCCTTATTTGCTAGCCCAAGGCAATATTGACAGAAAAGAGTCTGTGGAGCTGAGCTGTGTTGTGGTAACATTTATTAAAACTTATTTGGAGACAGAACACACATGTTTATCTCTACATACATACGTTGGTGTCCGTTGTCTGGATGATGACATTTGTTTCAGAGGCCATGACAGTTTTTCAGCAATGCTTTTCAAATCAAAGGCTGGTCCACATTGGAGTCTCCAGTTAGGGGGAAATAGGGCTACGAGGCAGGTGGGCCCTGCAAGGAGGAGGGAGACCAGGAGGGGCAGAGGTCACTGGGGAGAGGAGAAGGACAGGAGGCTGCGGACAGGAACCTCTGAGTGAGGACCTGGACAACAGAGGTCACCCTAAAGAAGGCATCTCCACTCAGTGTAGAAGAAGAGGTACAAATCATGAAATGGAGGCCGTGCGTATCGGGCCTTCTTTCTTCACAGGTTTGGGGTTGAAGATGAGGCGAGAGAGTTACCACTCTCGCTGGATGAGACAGCTGAGTGAAGACTCTTTGGGAGACCCGACTTCTTGAGGAGTTCCAAGAATATGCCATATGCGAGAGCACCTTCCCGGCACAGGGAGCCGTACGGATGGAAGAGCTGGAGTCCTGGCCGCCTGTCAGGAGGTGGCGGCAGTGGGTAGGGCAGACAGAAGCCCTCCTCGCCTGCTGCAGGGTGCTCGGCGCCTCTCTCCAGAACTTCACAATGGCGGCTTCTCCACCTCCCCCTCTGTGACCTGGGCCCAGGGACTGGAGACCCGAGACTTGAAGGAGAGGAAAGAAGCCGTGGGGTGCTGAAAGAGCCTTCTCTCCTATTACCCCTGTCACTACCGGTGGGCAGCTGCCACTTGCCGCCCTTTCTTGAGATTTCAGAGGAAAAGGCCACAGTGGTGAGGGGAGGGCTTAGGGGGGGCGGGTGTGCTGTGGAGGAGGAATTGAGTTTCCCTGAAGAGGGCTCTCCTCTAGGAATCCCTGGGAGGCCAGGACAGCCTGCCACTTGCTAAAAGTGCCTCTGGCTCCCTTGAGGAGGTGGGTGGGTGAGCAGGGCGGGGCACGGTAATTCCAGGTGTGCCCTTCTCTCTGTCAATCCCTGACAGTGGTAAATGAAGTCAGCAGAGCCTCGGCACCAGGCGCCTCCAACCACTCACAGCCCACTCGCAGCTCTCTGCCCCCCCACCCCAAGCTTCAGGGGCACAGAGCCACCCTGGGAACTTGTGACACCTTAGCCCCTCCTGGCCTCTTCTTGCCCCTCCTTAGCCTCATGGTCACCAACACTGGCCAGCCCCTTTGCATCACTCATGTGTTAGTGTCACATTTGCCCCTCAGATATGTGCAGGAGGGGCTCCTGCGGCCAGGGGAGGGGCTTGAAACAGACCGTCTGGCCTCCCTCCCCTCCACTCCGCACTCGGCATTACTTTCTTCCAACAGCCCGCATACACTGCCCTGTGCCCACTCCAGCCCCTGCTTCCATGTTCTGGGGTGTTCACCCACTGGCCCCTGCGCTGTTCTCTGTCAGGAGAGCCTTTCCTGCCCTGGTCCTCCTTCAGCATCACCTCTGCAGGGCAGGGCAGCTTTCTGGGCCCCACTGCGGGTCTCACGGTCTCCTCTTTGTCCTGTCACAGTGGTTTTCTGTGACTTAGGTGGCTGCTTGCATGACCGTCTTCAGACTGTTGGCCCATGGAGGCAAAGTCTGTGTTTGCTTTTGTTCACTACTTTTTCCTTAGTGCATCCAGCAAGTGCCCGGCGCTAAGGAGAAGCTCAGTTTTTGCTCAGTAAAGGAGGAATGAGGGAAAAAGCCCCAGTGTTCCTTTGGGTCCTGTTTAGAAACGGATTGGATGAGAAATGAGGGAACCAAAGGTGTTGTCGCACTTACAGCATTTGCTCAAGAAAGGAAAACCTAGTAAGATAGGGGCTAACCCAAAGAAACGCTCCTCAGGGGTGTCATTCCAAATACCAGGGGCAGCTGATGTTTTAGGTCAGACAACAATGCTAGTGGCTCTCTCAAAACTTGCCCTGCAGACAATCGCCTTCTTGGCCTCTATCCGGAGGTTGCCTTTGGTCCGTATTGCTAGGGACGCTGGGGTGGGAGGGGTCATCAGGAGAGAGGGTCACCCACTTCTCTTTTGGGGGGCTGATGGCCTTTAAGGTTTCAGTGCTCTGGGTTTGCACCTGCAGTGGCCCCCATCTTTTGAGTAGCAAATGGAAGCGAGTTTTCCTTCCCCGCCTCGTTGGGTGAAAAGCTGGAAGCTAGAACTCCTCTGAGGACTTGAGGCCTTGCTTGGGCGCACCTGACGGGAAGAAGCTGCAAGGGAAGGCTTGTTTTCTCTGCAGGGTGTGGAGAGCGGGAGCCTGCACTAGCTGCCTTGCGTTTATTTGGAATGGCTGTGGGGTGGGAGGCTCTCATCGATCATTCCTCTGCAAATGTCAATTGGAGAAATGTGAGTTCCGTATTTATAGAGCCAGAAAAATGGGGGCTTGTCCCCCACCTCCCAGGTGTGCATTCATGCACTGATGAATGAGCCCTAAGTGGGTTTGTTATAGAAAAAGTCCGTGCCGAAGGCAGAAAGTTTGCATCTGGAAACACAGTCTGACGATTAGCCTCTGAGCCCGGCGGCTGAGCGCGGAGGCTCATCAGGTTCCTGGCTCTGACCATCACGTCCTTAATCCTGGGGTGAGACCAGGGATTTGGGAGTTTGGTTCTCCTGGTTTCCACCGTACGTCTCCTGAGGCTGCTTTGTTTGGTTTGGTTTTTGTTTGTTTGTTTTTGGTGCTGGGGGTAGAGTTTTATAAATCTCGGAAGCCCATAAAAATCAGTGCAGAAGAACAAAATTCTTATCCCAGTCTTGGTCCGTGGGGGGATTGCTGAGAAAGAAGGGCCCTTTGAGGTGTTTAGACGGGGAGATCCCCCTGCAGTCTTGAGGCATCCTGCTTGTGTGGGGATTTCCTGGGAGCCCCCTTGCCCCCCAGCTCCTCCTTGGGGAACACATGGGGACTGCACCAAGAGGTGACCCCTGGCGCTGGCTCCTGTCCCCTCCTCCTCTCCCCCCTCCAAACCAGCTTCTCTTCTGCTGCCCTCTAAACAACGGCATCCTTTGTTTTAGAAAGGAGGGTGAAACAATCACACTTGCAAAGTGACATTTACTAAAAGGAACAGGAGTGAAAAATTAGGACAGGCTAAGGCGAAAATGCCCTTCTTGGGCTCCCGCAGGTCTCCTTCCAAAGGGCGTCCCCCTGTGAAGCCTGAGTGAAGTCATGTCTGACAAACCTCTGCCTTGTGTTTTATGCACTACGGAAAAAAATAGCTGTTGTGAAAAGGGTTAAAAATGAGCTTTCTTGGTCAAGAGCTCCAAGCGACAGACAGGCACGTTCAGTTTCAGTCAGAAAGGAAGACAAGTGTTTGGTTAGTAACTGGATATGGCTTGAGCCGGGTTTTGGCCTCCGGTCCCTCTGCAGGTTGAGGAGTTGGGGATGGTCCAGTTGTGGTGGTTATTTGGAGGTGGAATGGAGGCAGGCGGCCTGCAAGTCAGGGACTAGGGAGGGGCCACCCACCCCCTTTCTTTACACAGGCGGAAACTGGGGCCCAAGGATGGGCCTGGATCCAGGTCACCCTGCTTAGCGGCACAGCAAAGACAAGAGTCGGTACAGCTCATGTCCAGTCCCACTGTCCTTTCTAGAAGCCTGAGGTTGTATTGGAACATGAATTCAGGCAGACATGGATTTGGTGCTGTCTCAGCCTCTTCTTGGCTGAGTTGCCTCCTATAATCATTTTACCTCTCCATCCAGCTTTCTTGTGTGTGAAATAAGATTCGAAAATTCCTCTTTGGCTGGGTTTTGTATTCAATGAGATGTATATGTATAAAGACTGGAGATTTAGGTGCTCAAAAAAATGTTCATTCTTGTACTAGCAGGACTTCTTCCAGGCTTGGGCCCAGTCTTATAGATGGAACAGTCTCTTGTATGGGTGTAATAAAGCCTCCCAAACCTGAGTACAGCCTCCCCATTGAAGTCCTGCCTTACCGTCAGTAAGCTCCTTAGCCAAAGAACTACACGTCAAAGGGAAAGGCAAATGCAATGGGGAGAATAAATGAATCTTTTCTGAGCAAAGGAGAACTCACTCCAGAGAAGCACCGAGTTAGCAATGCCCACAGCAGGCCTGTGAGTTCAGCAGAGGCCTGGAAATCTTGGCCTGTGGTGACAAAAGAGAGCAATAGCTGGTGGACACATGTCACTCGTCCGAGACATGCTCCAAGCAAACAAAAAGAAATCCTGCCTAGCGCTGGCAGGGCTGGGTGGCAGGGCTGGGTGGCCTCTGGGGGCACAGACTGTCCAGGGGGTCTCAGGGAACCAGAGATGCTGCTGCCAGGGCCCCAGGCCTTAGGTCTAGCCTGGAACAGGGGCCTCCCTCCCCACCCTCAGTCCCTTCCCAGGAGGTGTCAGATCCAGTGATGCTATCGACAGAAACTCCGAGGAAGTTGGGGTTTACTTTGTATCAACTTCAAAACCCCTATAAATATCCCCCTCTGGCTAGGTCCGGATGGAAGACTTTGGCCCACTCCACAGTCCGGAATCCATTTCCCCAGCAAGGCCGGGCAGCCAGTGGCCTTCTCATTCCCCTCCATTTCTTTCTTCATTTCCCTTTACCAGCTCAGGATCAAACTCCTGAGAAAGGGACCAGGGCCGCCTGCCCGTCCCCTCTTGTACTCTCAGCCTTTGAGCTGCTGGACCATGTGACAAGATGCCCGGCATTAGCGTCTGCTAATTAATCCAAAAGCTGGCTCCCTGTTGGCCCATAGATTTTTACACACCTGAATTAAACGAAGTGTTTATGTGACAGATATGTGGGAGGGATTTCAGATATAATCACCATCAATCTGGCTGCAGCCAAAATAAATTCTGTGAAAAGTAAAACAAACTATTGCACAGACAAAGTAGGCCTTAGGGGTCTCCAGCAATAATCTGTGTTTTCTTATTTAGCTACATCTAATATTTCTGCTCTTTTCAATGTAGATAGGATCTCAGCACACAGGGCACTCTGGCTGCAGCTGACAGGGCTGGACACACGTTCCCCTCCGGCTGAGAGGAGGAAGAGGGGAAGGGATGTTGCATATTTACATTTAAATTTTTAGTTCAAATAAACTGACCCTGGCTGGGCACCAGGAGGGGAGGGAGCCCAGCTGTAAGGCTCAGGCCTGCTGGAGTCTCCTTCCCTGCGACTGTCTGATCAGGCTGCAGGTGGGGTGGAGAGGTAGTGGGAGAGGCTGCTCGAGCGTGTGTGTGTGTGTGTGTGTGTGTGTGTGTGTGTGTGTGTGTGTGTGTGTGTGTGTGTGTGTGTGAGAGAGAACCTGTCCTTCAGTTATTCCAGCACTCCAGCCAGGAAAGAGAGTGAGGAAATTGAAGCTTTTATGTAGTGAGAACGTGCCCAGCTCTAAACAAGTGAGGTTGGGGTTTGACCCTGACTCTGTTCCACGGGGCCTGCCTGGCTGGACTTGAGCACCTGGCTCAGTCCTGCCCTCCTGCCTGGCTCTGCTTCCCTCCCCTGCGCAGTGGGGGCTGCTCCCTGCTCCCCACCCCTCTGGGTCAGCCTTTGCCCAGTTCCCAGAGCAGGCCTGGGCTGCGTGAGGTAAGAGAAGTGGAGGGTCTCCAGCCTGGGCCCTTCCTCAGCTGCCTGCCCAGTACCTAAGCAGAGCACTAGCCTGGTTCCTGCATTCCACCTCCTCTCCCTGCTAGGTCCAGCCCAAGACCTAGAGGCTAGGTCCGGCCTCTGACCTCAGCTCCGCAAGGGCTAAGACTCCAGCTGAGCACTGATGTCTGGTGCTGGACCCCAGCCTCCAGCTCGCCTGTGCCTGGGCTTGGCATCATTGCTGAGGTTCTATAATATCTGGGAAACCGTCTCTGCCTTCACCCCGCTGCTCAGAGATTGCTGAAAACCAGGGCATTGAACTCAATGCTTGCTGCACCAGGCTGCTGCTGAGTCCATGCACTGGCTCCTGAGCTGCTGAATTCATGGATCTGGCACCACAGCGTGCTCCTCCCTTGTTACTGAGAATTGCTGTATATGGCATATTTAGTGTCACTGCTTATTGATCCTGAGATGTGGGAGCCCCTCTGAACATCAAGCACCAAGGATGAGGCTTTCTATTTTTTCCATCTGCTTCTTTATTTCTGTTTGCAAGGACCTCACCCAGAGTCAAAGGGCCCAGGCCCAGTGGGAGAACATACTGGATCAGTGACTCAAGCCACAGCTGTTCCTTCTCCCTGGAACAAAGGCAACTGCTCCCTGACACCCCTGCAGCACCAAGGGGGGAGTCAATTACATCACAGTTTAGCTTATATATATTGGAGGTAGATCAGAAAGAACACCTCTCTATGAAATTTGCAAACATTCATTCATTTATTCAATAATATTTATTGAGAGTCTACTATGTGCCAGACACTGTTTTAAGTCCTTAGGGTATACCAATGAATTAAAAATTCCTACCCTCATAAAGCTTATATTCTAATAGTTACAGACAGGTGATGAATAACAATCATAAAAAATGAGAAATGCGTAGAAAAGGCAAAAAATGCCATTGAGTAAACCAGAGCAGGGTAAGAATGGTTGGAAATACTGGCATGGGGGGTGGGTGTTTGAGGTGGGCTTTACTAAGAAAGTGATATTTACACAGACACTTGAGGGAAGTTAGCCATTAGGGCATCCAGGGAGGAGTGTTCCAGGTAGAGGGGAAAAGCAGTGCAAAGGCCCTGAGGTGGGAGTTTGTCAGGCATGTTTAAGTCCAGAATGGCCAGAGTGAAGTAGAAGGAGGTGAGGTCAGAGAGAGGACAGGGGCCAGATCATATGTGGCTTTGTGCACCAGAGCAGTAACTCCTTATTGGCTATTCTACCATCTCGTCACCTCCCCCAACCGATCCTATGTAAGAATGCGCTTTCCTTTTGGCTTTTCCCCTCCCCCCATCTCGTCTCACTCTCTCTCTACCTTCTCTCCTCTCTTCCCCTGTTTCTCTCTCTCTCTCTCCTCTCCTCCTTAAAGCTGCTCTGCAGCATCCTCCGCCATATGTGGCTTTGTAGGCATTGTAAGGACTTTGATTTTTTCTATCCCTGTTGAGTAAATGAATAAAGGCCAGCCTCTCTCATTAGACGAGTGAGACTTCAAGAAATTCCACAAATCTTTCTTGAATTTGTAGGGCAAGTCGTGAAGACACATTAAAGAGTAGGGCAGTCTGTGCCCTCCAAAGTTCAAGTTAGAATCCACATGTTTGCAGCAGCATGAGTAGAGGAAAGAGCACTGAACTCGGGGTTAGGAGGCCTGAATTCTAGTCCTGCCTTCCCACATTACCTAGGCCATTCATCAAACCTCGGCTTCCTGTCACTGAAGTTAATTATCTATGGCCTGGTCACCTCCCAGGTGTCATGGTGACTAAATGAAGCAAGGAATATAAAGACTTTGAAAACTGGAGGTCCTGTAAAACCATGGGAGTGGTTTATAGAATCCAGTCGATAGGGTGGCTGTTCTATGATCCTTTCCTTGGGCCGGGTAGATTGTATTTGTATTGTTATCTTTGCTATGCCCACTGCTCTCTCTGTGACCTCATTGGCATTCATTTTGCCTTGTGAGAACCAGCCGCTGCCATTCATTCAAATCTCTAGCATCCAGGAGTGTCTGCTTTGCAAAGGAAATTTACCCATTTCTTCTATTTCATGCTTTCCAGATCACATAAAGCTGCATTTGGTGTTAACTTTTAAGTCAAGTATGCAAGACTCCAACCAACAATAACAAAGATAGGCCCATAGGTTGCTGAACCCTGAAAGCTTTTAAAATGCATTCAGACGGTGTGAGGATATTAATAAGGAGGCATGGATCTCATTTCTGGCTACAAAGCTTATCCTGCAGTGGGGCATAGAAAGGTTAGCCTTTGCTTAAACTGAAAAGAAAAACTTAGTTAGAATACAGATGTGCCCAAGGCTGAGTCCCACACATGGGGCTTCTAGCTCTAATGGCATAATCTGTCAACTCAGCTCTGTTTTGAGTAGGACAGGACATTCAGTGATGGCCCAAATAACAGTTGATGAACATAATTAAGCTACATGTAGACAGTGATGGAGCTGGAGAAAGACTGAGCTGGATGGGCCCTTTGGAAATCATCTCGAACATTCTTCCTTTATTGTAGGGGTGAGGACTCCCAGGCCTGCAGATTACATTCTGATTTTGTGATGATGATGAAACGTTAAGTTTAAATTTCCTCACACTCACTCCAGTATCTTTTTCACCATGTTCTATTTTCTTCCTCTTTGACTCAGTGTTCTAACTGTCCTATTTATGATAAAAAAGCATCCAGCAGAATGGACACTCGCAGATTTTTCTGGTCCAGTGATGGGATGGACTATGTTGGTCATAGTGGGAAGAAAATTGGATAAGGAATCTAAAGACCTGTGTCTGAGGCCTAGCTCTGCACTTATTTACTGGCTAACACTTCATCTTTCCATCTGCTTTCTCAACTGTAAAACATAAAGGGTAGCAAGAAAATGTGTGGGCACCAGGGACCGATTTCATGGAAGACAGTACTTATTTCCGTGGATTGGGGCAAGGGGGATGGTTTTGATAACGAGTCTTTAAGCAATTGATTTCTATGGTCTCTGTGCCATCAAACCTCTCTGCTAATGCTAATCTGTATTTGCAGCCATCAGCTCCGCCTCAGACAACCAGGCATTGGATTCTCATAGGAGCACGCCGTCTAGATCCCTTCCATGTGCAGTGTATAGTAGGGTTCCTCCTATGAGAAGCTGATGCCACCGCTGATCTGACAGGAGGCGGGGCTCAGGCGCTGTGTGAGTGATGGGGCGTGGCTACAAGTACAGATGAGGCTTTGCTCACTTCCCCCCACCCCCACCTCCTTCAGTAGGGCTTGCATTCTAGCAGGCCACAAACCAGTCCATGGCCCAAGGGTTGGAATCTCTTCCCCACATTCCAACCTGTCATTTTGTGAGGATGCAGCTCTGAAGTACATGTGAGGTCTTAGAACAGGGGAGTGAGAAAGTTGGCTGTCCCCAGAAGGGCCCAGCTTGTGTGAGACCTCATCACATTCCTCACCAGCCTTCTCATCAGTCCTCAAGTTCTCCCCAGCTGGAGTTTGTCCTCAAGTTTGCAAATTTCTCTTATTCACTTGGGGAACTCCACCTAGCCTTTAGTACGGTAGCATGCTTACCTCATTAGGACCATTTCCAGTTCCCCCAGACAAATTAATTGCTATCTCCTCTGGGTGGTGGTGAAGAGAATGAACTCTAGAGCCAGACCATGTGTGTTTAAGTCTCAGCTCTGCCACTTACCAGGAGTTTGCTTTAGGCAGGTCATTTATCCTCTCTGTGCCTCAGTGCCCTCAGTTATCAAGTGGGGACAATAAAAGGATTTATACACAAGGTTATTTCAAAGAATGAGTGAGCAGAAGTTAAAGCACTTAGAATAATATCTGGTTCATGATGTGTGCTACATCAATATTTTCTGTTACTATTATGAGTATTTAATGTATTATATGCAACATAATCGGTTACATATCTGCCTTCCCCGTCAGACTACTAGAACCAGAGTGGAGTCCTATTTTCTGTTTGCTCAGTGTTTAACTCTATGCAGGAATATATTAGATGCTCAATAAACACATTTGAATAAATAATTGGGCATAGAGTATATCTGTGGCCCCAAACCCCCAGTCTATGAATCAGTACAGGTGAGGCCCTGTTAGGAAATGAGCCAGACAGCAGGAGGCAAGTAGCTGTCGAGAGAGTGACACTTCATCTGTGTTTACAGCTGCTCCCCATGACTGGTATGGCAGCCTGAGCTCTCCCCTCTGTCAGATCAGTGGTGGTGTTAGATTATCATAGGAGCATGATCCCTCCTCTCAACTGTGTATGTAAGGGATCTGGGGTGCATGCTCCTTATGAGAATCTAATTCCTGATGATCTGACGTGGAGCTGAGGCAGTGATTCTAGCCCTGGGGAGCAGCTGCAAATTCAGATAGTCGTCATCAGAGAAGTTTGACTGCACAGAGACCATAAGAGATGAATTGCTTGTAGACGCATATGAAAACCACCCCCTATCCCTGCCCCAGTGCATGGAAAAATTACCTTCCACGAAACTGCTCCCTAGTGCCAAAAAGGTTGGGGACCACTGGTCTACATGGTCATGTCTATTCCATCATTCATGTTATTTTCCCCCAGTAAATTTTGTAGGACGAGCAGCCTGTCAGTTGTACCTCTGGTGCCTTCATGAATTCTCTCATGGTTTTAAACATGCCTGAGGTATCCTTTTTTCTTTTTAAAGTAACAAAAGAAAGTTGTCCTAGAATTTTAAGTAGTAGAACTACAATGTGAAAACAAGTGAAACTCAATTGGCAATAAATTTTCCCCTTGGAGCTGTGGTCCCAGTCACACTGTTTTTGAGGTAGTTTCAAGAACAGAGTTGAGACTGGGCTCCATTTGGAGGATAATGAAAACCAATAACAAGAAAGGAAGACCCGGCACCATCCCCATATGGCAATGCATACCTAAAATAAGGGACAGTACTGATCTATATCAGTGTCTGAAGTCACTTCCTGTGTGTTCTCCTCTTGCACTGGGACAGGCTGGGTACAATCTTAAGGACCTTGCTCATCCCATTGGTCATGGCAAACACTGCAAGCTGATCACAGCTCTCTTTCCCATTCAGCCCAATACCACCTTCAACCTCATCACAGAGCTCTGGACAACCACTGCTAAGCCACTGAAGTGGGTGCTTGCCTGTCCAGGATTAGCTGTCATGTTTCCAAGGTGTCTGTCAGTGAAAGGAAAAAGAGGGGGTGGGTTGGTGGTATTCCCCAATAATCCATTGGCATTCCTAGAATCACAGATTGTAAAAGATGATATAACATCAGAGATCAACTTACTCAGTGGTCTGAACCCTGGCTGCAGATTAAAATTACCCAGCTGCTTTATAAATTGAACTGATGTCTAGGTCTTACCTCCAGAGATTCAGATTCAGCTGGGTCTCAATAGTTTGAATGATACATATTCCTTAGTAGAGAAGACATTTGACTTCACAAGTTGGAGCCTGAAGGTATAGGTCACAGCTGGCTGAGCTGCTGGGGAGACCAGTTAGGTTGAGAAATTGTTTTATTTATTTATTTATTTATTTTTATTAAATCATAGCTGTGTACATTAATGCAATCATGGGGTACATTAATGCTGGTTTCATATACAATCTGAAATAGTTTCATCAAACTGGTTAACATAGCCTTTATGGCATTTTCTTAGTTATTGTGTTAAGACATTTATATTCTACATTTAGTAAGTTTCACCCGTACTTTTCTAAGATATACCATAGGTGTTGTCCCACCGATCACTCTCCCTCCACCCATCCTCCCCCTCTTGCTCCTTCCCCATATTCTTATACTATAATTGGATTATAGCTTTCATATGAAAGCTATAGATTAGTTTCATAGTAGGGCTGAGTACATTGGATACTTTTTCTTCCAATCTTGAGGTACTTTGCTAAGAAGAATATGTTCCATCTCCATCCATGTAAATATGAAAGAGGTAAAGTCTCCATCTTTCTTTAAGGCTGCATAGTATTCCATGGTATACATATACTACATTTTATTGATCCATTCATGGGTTGATGGGCACTTGGGTTTCTTCCATGACTTAGTGATTATGAATTGTGCTGCAATAGACATTCTGATACAAATATCTTTGTTATAATGTGATTTTTGGTCTTCTGGATGTATACCTAGTAGAGGAATTATAGGATCAAATGGCAGATCTATTTTTAGATCTCTAAGTATTCTCCAAATATCTTTCCAAAAAGAACATATTAGTTTTCATTCCCACCAGCAGTGTAGAAGTGTTCCCTTTTCTCCACACCCACAGCAACATCTCTGGTTTTGGGACTTTGTGATGTGGGCTAATCTTACTGGAGTTAGATGATATCTCCAAGTAGTTTTGATTTGCATTTCTCTGATGATTAATGATGATGAGCATTTTTTCATGTGTCTGTAGGCCATGCACCTGTCTTCTTCAGAGAAGTTTCTTTTCAGGTACCTTACCCGCCCTGAGAGGGAATCACTTGTTCTTTTCTTGCTGATGCATTTGAGTTCTCTGCAGATTCTGGTTATTAAACCTTTGTTGGAGGCATAACCTACAAATATCTTCTCCCATTCTGGGGGCTGTCTGCTTGCTTTAGAAATTATTTTGAAGGTTCTCGGGATGTTAGGGATAAATAATCCAAAGACTGTGGGCACTAGAAGGGAGAATGGGTTTCTTAAGGGAAAATGAGTGTTCAGATGAAGCAGAGGAGGACAGACACCCAGGACAGCAAGCTCCCAGGTCAGGAGGTGGACACAGCAGCTGATCTGAGAGGCGGTTTTTAAAATATGGCTCCAGATGTGAGTGGAAGGGATGTTCCATGTTTTGAGGTGTTTTTTTCCCCCCTGTGGAGAATTTCTTAAACCACAGACCTGACTGTCAAAAAGAACTGAGATGAAGTACAAAGCGCACAAGAGATGTGTTTGACACAACAGGGTCAGAGAAGTTCAAGGCACCTTCTCTCTCTGCAAGTTTGACAGGAATGCTAAACTGCAAGGAGGGGACAGTAAAATTTTAAGGCTTCAATTTTTGGTGAAATATGACTTGCTGTCAGGGATAGGAGTTGGTAGCTTTGATGCAAACATATAATAAATCTCAGCTCTTTACTGAAATCTGAAGAGATTTTCTGCACATAAAACCACGAGTGTGATAAAATTGCTTTTGATCACCTCACATGAAAGGTGTTAGGAATTTTCAAACTGTTACCATAATTAAAGTACTGTGATATGAAAAAAAAACCCAAAAAACTATTACTTGAGTATCTCTCCTCCCACCCCTTCTTAAAAGGCATTTCTGGGGAAAAACACACATGTACTCATTTCAGTATTGTTTTCACCTTAACTTTGTAGTTTAAAGGAAAGTTACAGCTTTAGTGACAGCAGGAAAATTGTCTTGCAATTGAAAACACTACAAACCATGAATGACACTGGAATTTGCAAAAATGAACCAAGTTTCTCCTCCCAGCTTCAGCACAACAGGATGGCCTATAAAGAGCTCATTCTTATTGCTAAAGGAATTGCCTAGGGGCCTTCCTTCCTCCTTGCCTTGGTCTTGATCTCCTATCTGTAGGGTCATGGTGGGAAATAATCTTTGCCTGACTTGTTCTCACTATAGGTATTTTCAAAATTATCTTTTGTATTTGTTTTTTATACTTACTGTAGTTTTTATCACAGACTAAAAATAGTTAAGGCAGCATTACTAAGGGAAGAATCCCATCTCCTTGCACACACAGTAGTCTCTGTACTCCAGCCCACCTTCTCCCATTCATCCCACACTGTCTAAAGACATAATAGTCAGTTGCTCGGACCTGAACCTGCCTATGCAACCGCTCCACTCAGCATTATTCAGGGATTCCCCTTTTCTTGTTGAGTAAAGCTCTAACCCCTATCCTGGCCTTCAAGACCCTCTTCAAACTGGTTTAACTTTATCTCTTGCACTCACCTGAGCGGAAACCTTGGATTCAGTCTTTTCCCCCTTGTTCCCATTCCTAGAAACTTGACTTTCATCCTGCTAAAAAGGTGTGCTTCCATCTGTTATAATTCCTGAAAGGTCCAGCTTACTCCTACCTCCTCTGGGACATTTTCTCCACCTATTTCATCTGACTCTGTGGAGCTTTAGTGGGAATTGTTTGATATTTAGCACACATTGAATTATATCTCTATTTCTATTTTACATGTATGCCTTATTTTCATTTCTAGGAGGTAAGATTTCATTTCTTTATTCATCAAATATTTATTGTGGACTAATTACATGTGAGGTTTGGGATCCTTGCAGGAACACGGCAGTGACCCAGACAGATGTGGTCACTGCTCTGCCGCATTTACAGTCCAGTGAGGGGCAGGGACCATTCCGTGTGAGAAGTGCCATTTAGGGGACAGCACTGGCTGCTGTGGGAGAACATAACAGGGTCACTTAACTGTGATCAGCAGGCCAGGGAGGCCCCCTAGAAAAAGCAGTACACTAAGTGAGACTTAAAGAATAAGCAGGAATTAGTTTGACAAAGATGTTGGGGGAGACTGTTTCTGGCAGGGAGAACAGAATGTGTAGGTCATGGAGCACTGGAAGAAGTCAGGATGGGGATGGCTGTGGCTTAGAGGAGGTGAGAAGAAGTGGTGAGGACACTGTTGAGGGCCAGCAGAGGCCTGGCTCTGAGCCTTGTGCTCATTCTGTCATTGATGCTTTTGTGGATTATATTCTTTGGGATAGCTTCCCCTGTAAGAAACAAGACTAGTAATCGGGAATTGCCTATCTCTGGGTTTCAGACCAGAGATAGGCCATTCATGTATGAAATCCAGACAGAAGTGCTTCCTGGGTTGATTAATGCCAGGGCTTTGGGTCAACTTCTCTAGGGTTTCTTTGGTTTCTCTTTTGTCATTACAGTTGGCTTCCACAGGTTCACACTTCATATCCTCACTTGACAGGAAGGTAGAGAGGAAAGAAGGGGGCGAGGGTCTTTTCCACATACCTCTTTTTTATTATGGGAGAATCTTTCTCAGACTCCTTTCTACAACCTTCATTTTATATATCATTGGTGTGAACTCAGTCACAGGCCTACTTTTAAACCAAACACTGGCAAAAGGGAATCAGATATCCATGATTAATTTGAACCCAACAGATTCATCTTCTGAAGCTGGAAGAAGGCCCTAAAGGCATCATCACCCACACTTGAGCAATTGGTTTTTTAGCAAGCAAGCAAGAAAAGACTACTGCTGGGAAGACAACTGGAAGTCATCTCTTGCATAGATTGATTCAGACCTCTGTACCAAAGGCTTCACGAGGGGAAAGTCATGTTTAGTTCCAGGCATAAAAATGATTCGATTTAATTTCTGTTATCATATATAAGATGTCTGACTTTCAACAAAAAAATTATAAAAATATAAAAAAGCACCATATATATATATACCATCAAGAGACACAGCAATCAACAGAATCAGACTCAGATATAACACAAATGTTAGAATGATCAGAGAATGTAAAATAACTATGGCTTATATAATTTATGGGAAAGGTGAACAAGGTGGACAATATATAGTAGCAGATAGATTCATAGCATAGAAAGATTAAATAATAAGAAGGAATCAAGTAGAAATGTTAGAAATGAAAGACTCAGTTACACAGACAAAAAAATGTTTTCAATAGGCTCATTAGTTGACTTGATAGAGCCAAAGAAAGAATCAGTGAATATAAATCTAGATGAGTAGAAATTACCTGAAATGAAGCATAAAAAGAAAAAGGAGTGATGTAAAGAAAGTAAAAGAGGACAGAACATACAAAATCTGTGGGACAATATCAAACAGTCCAATGTAGATGTAAATTATAACCCCAGAAGGAGAAGAAAGAGAAAAGGAAAGAAAAAATATTTAAAGAAATAAGGGTTGAGAATTTTTAAAGTTAATTGCAAACACTATACATATGGATCTAAGAAACTTAGAGAACAGCACGTAGAATAAGCACATAAACAAAACAAAACCAACTAGGGCATATTATTAATAATTCAGACTATTGAAAACCAAGGATAAAGAGAAAAGCTTGAAGGCAGTGGGGAAAAGAAGTGACATACACAGAGAAACAAAGATAAAAATTATAGCAGACTTCTTGTCAGAAACTGTAACAGAGAAAATGATGGTGTAGCATCTTTGAAGTGCTGAGGGAAAAACCTGGTCAAATCAGAATTACATTCAGGAAAACAATTTTCAGAAATGAAGGAAAAAAATAAAGGCTTTCTCAGACAAACAAAAGCATCATTGACCACAAATAAAACGTGGTATTGCATTATTGTTTGATCTATTACTAGTGAGCAGTGAGGCTAACTTTTTTTTCTTTTCTTTTCTTTTCTTTTTTTTAGGTCTCACTCTATCACCCGGGCAGGAGTGAAGCCATGTGATCAGAGATCACTATAACCTCTAACTCCTGGACTCAAGAAATCCTCTTGCCTCATCCTCTCAAAGAGCTAGGATTCTAGGTATGAGCCACCATGCCCAGATAAGTTTTTAATTTTTTGTAGAGGTGGAGGTCTCACTCTGTTGCCCAGGCAGGCCTTGAACATCTGGTCTCAATTTGTCTTCCCAGCTTGGCCTCCTAACATGCTGGGATTACAGGCTGAGCCACTGTGCCCAGCCAATCCATTTGTGTGTGTGTGTTTTTAATAGTACCTTATAGTTTATCTTATATGAATTACCAGTTCATATCTTTTGCCCATTTTTCTATTGGTCTATTCATCATCTTTGATAGAGTACCCTGGTATCATAGCTCACTGCAATCTCAAACTCTTGGACTCAAGAGATTTTCTTGCCTCACCCTCCTAAGTAGCTGGGACTACAGGTGCCCGCCACAATGGTGGCTATTTTTCTGTTGAAATCATGTTTTGCTATATGATCTCTTGGTTCCCAGACAGTAAGCTCTTTAAGAGCAGCAAAATTCTGTTTGCTTTGTCACATTCTCCTAT